>JZLH01S0365007.1:1355-14993 GCA_001188425.1 Eucidaris tribuloides
CAGTGGATCTCATTTGCAAACATCCCCGCAGACCAGGAAAAAATAACCCATGCCCCTAGGCTATTGGTGAAGTACATGTCTGTGAAATCTGGGTTTCAGTAATTACCTAGAATTTGAAAAATGCGAAAGAAAAACAATAGCCGTTTAGTGTACGTTCTATGGTAGGAATTTTTCTCTCACGAGAAAAAAATATCAAATCAGAGTCTTAAAGGTCACTATAATTCCACTAAAACTGAGTTTCTAGCTCCTATATTTTGCTAAAGGTTCCTAGATGGCATTTTCTTCTAAATGCCATTGTATTGACACAATGTTAATTTTTAAGCAAGTTAAAGAGATTCCCTGCCTGGCACGATCGATGTTCAGTGATTCGTGGTCTTGACCCCTACCGCCACCCCAGAAAAACCGTGCCTAAAAGGTCACACCTTAACACGTGCAAGTGTCCCTTGAGATGGCATTTCCGTTGATTCCAGCAGCAATATCGTCATCGTTATAAGTGTACAAAGGTGTATAACTTGAATCCAACTGAACGTGGCTTTCTACTACAAGAGGTCACAGCCGTAAAGTTAACGTGTCCCTACACTTCCTTTTTAGGCTGTGTATGGTTATCTATCACGGGGTAAATAGAAGGAATAGGCCTACCGATTACTGCAAGGAACACCTACACTGTAATGCTAAACACTTCAATAAAAACTTGTATCACCTACACTGCAAAAACAGTGGTGTTAAAATTACACCAGTCAGTGTTGTGAGAGGACCGCACCAAGCATTTTACACCAGTGTTAAATTTATGGTGTTAGTTCAACACCCATTGGTGTTATTTATAGCACATTCTGTACGTTATTATTTGGTGTTATATTCAAACTCCATGGTGTATTTTTGACACCGGAGTGTGCGGTCCTCTCACAACACCGACTGGTGGTGTTTTTGACACCGTAGCTTTTACAGTGTATATGATTTCAAAAGTTCGTGTTGATTTCTGTAACACTTTGTAAACACTTAAATACGTTTAACTGGAAATCATTAACATGTTTAGTTAAAAATTCTAGGCCTATATGACATCAAAAGTTTGTGTTTATTTCTGGAACACTTTATGAACACATGGACACGTTTCACAAACACGTTGAAGTGTTTAGGTGTTGAAAATCACAAACACGTCAACAGACACTTTTTGTGAAGATCTAAACACTTAAATGTTTGTTGACGCCTTTATGATTTTTAACACCTAAACTCTACAAGTGTTTAAGATTTCATATTAAACGTATTCAAGTGTTTACGGAGTGTTCCAAAAATTAACACGAACTTTTGCTATCATATTATTAGTGATACACAAAACTTCTATCTAAACGTGTTTATGATTTCCAGATACACGTGTTCAAGTATTTATAAAGCGTTACAGAAAAGTGTTCATAAAAGTGTTTCGTATTTTTACATTGTAATGAAAATAAACATACTACACATAACTCATTAACCGACAGTTCTTACCAACTACATGAAAGAAGAAGCTACTCTAAATTCACTAATGACATTATTGAAGTTTAATTTAAGTAATGAGCTTCCGGAAACACTTGCCAGCGGAAAACACTTGTCACCACTGTACTTACTACGTCCATCTTACATGCCATGTAGCTATGCTTTATCCATGGACCCTACCATGCTTTATCATTGCAAAATTTTGAGATCACTGTCTCTGTTAGTCTAAGTCATAGGCTTTAATTTACCCCTATCCCGAGCGAAGCAAGTGTCCAGACTCACTCCTGGTTTAAGTTTATGTACTGCCTTAGGATTAGGGCAAAAAAGGGAACAGTCTTAAACTTAGACTATGTTTCCATTGAAATGTAGTGTCCCTGGTTTTGAGAATTGTATGAAGTGAAATATGTATTGTTGACAATATTGCAGCCGATACTTGTTCCTTCGTTTCACGAACGTGCAATCAAAAACACAGAGAGACAAAAGTTAACATTGCGAAACTTCAGTTGAAAGAACTGTCAAAGTTTCATATCTGAGGCACATAATAGTGCTTCAATGGACAAATAAATATCCTAGCATACAAAATTTTGGAAAGTTATGCTCCCACTGGCATGGTATGCGCTTAGGCGTAGCGCTCAAAAATGAGACTACCTAATTTACCCATTCTAATACTGAATAACGAGCTCACAAACTTCATAGAATTCTTTGAAATAAATCCCATGCACGTCTCAGTCTTTAAGTGATAGTCCCTATATGTTGTTGCTACTTCTGGGAAATATCATACAAAATTATCGGGAGCGAAAAGCCACTTTAATTATCACAACGTTCTGTCGTGTGTGACGTAATCTTGGTACATGTGGAATTGTGGATGAGGTCTGACTTACCTAGATTCCATGATGTTTGGCTTAAAACCTGTAGCACTGTGTTGGTGTTCCGTGTTGTGCTGGCATGTGTCAGGCACTGAAAGGAATTCAAAGCCATCTACGGTACGTGCCCTATCGCACTATTGCACTGTTCATGAAGGTAAAGAGACCCACATACAGCGTCTAAGTTGGACTAGTACTAGTAGAATTTTTGTCACTCGAGACAAAAAAAATCAAATCGAAGACAAACGTTTACTATAACTCCACTAAAACTGTGTTTGTGTTTCTAGCTCCTACACTTTGCTGAAGGTTCTTAGATAACATTTTCTTCTATATTATTAGCCCAATTTTAATTATAGGCTGGCAAAAGAGATACCCGCCTTTAATGGGCGTCCTACAGTAGTTATGATCATGTACCTTTAAAACATCGTAGCCGTCTGGTACCATATCAAATGTCGTCTGAAAGTGACTGCCTGTACTATGAATCCTACGCACATCGCCATACATTAATGACATCTTAATTACCACTAAATCAATGGGCGTCCTCCAGTATGATCACATGCGCGTCTGCACGGTACATGACGATCCAATATTTCCGTGTGCGACATCACAATTTATGAATATTTTTTCACTTCCCGTAAATATTCGATTTCAGACACCTCGAATCTACTGTGTTTCTATAGACGGTGTACTAATGATGATTATCAGACAGCCATGACTGTTGCCTCAAAACTCAAGTATTTTGGAACCTGCCATGCATATTAAATAGTCACATTGTGACATTTTGATCGTAAATTCCAAGTTTAAGGGATGTGTCAGTCAGCAAACTGCATGTATAGCTCGAAACATAACCATTCAAAACCCTGTAGACTGTAATCAATAATTCTGAAAATAATACATAAAGATATTATGAGCGACTATTTTTTTTTCGGGAGGAATGAAATAACAATGTTGTTTAGAACTCTGTAGTGTTGCAAGTTTGTAATGATCGTAAGAATTTTCAAAAACTAATAATTTTATTCGCCCGATATTTTTTTCAACCTGATAGGCTAACATTGTGAAGCTTCAATTTAAAAAATTGTCACACTTTGATATCTGAGCTACAGAGTAGTGTTCAAATGGACAAATAAACACCCTAGAATACAAAAGTTTGGAAAGTTACACTGCCAATGGCAACTTATGCATGAATAAACAAAACTCGGGGCGAGTTTTAATAGCTTAGGTGTACACACAGTAAGTCTATGGGAGGAAATGGGCAAGTGAATCTAGTCAACCTAAGATTTTCACTTTTTTAAAGCACTTAATAATCATTTTGAAATACAATTTTTTTTCAGGGCTTCATTTTTAGACCTCATCAAAGACACTGGTATGGGGAATCATGTGGCTCAGATATTTTTAACTGTGGTAAATGTTAGCCAGTACCTTTAACTGCTTTGTTTTTCGTTTCCTGCTTCTAATCAAAACAACTTTCTATCAGCCTGACATTTCCCTTTAAGTAACAAGACATGCTGGGAGACTTGTCATGGCTACACTAATTATTGGTACAAAATATGAATATTATCTTTCTCCTGCCAAACAAAGACGACGCTATGTAAAAGTTGCGTTTGCTTCATTAACATATCTAAAGAACGAGGATACTGTTTCTTTCCCGCTGGCTGTACGCCATTGTGAACGAAAACAAGAGGACGATTTCAAACTATATTTGGATGTGTAAAGAAATATAAACCCGCTATAGAATAAATAATATTCCATTTACCTGCCTTACATCACAGCACGCAAGTGATACGTGATACAATATCTCTCCTGGCAGGATCCGTATGCAGTAATGATTTCAAAATGCAAACTGTCGTAGTCAGTATTTGCTATGACAGACACATGATTACAATGTATATTACATATAAGACGGTATGATAGGATAGGATAAGATAAGATTAGATAAGATATAAGATAAGATATGAGATGATTTTATAATGTAAGATGATGTAGATCTCTGGTTTCTTTAAAAAAAAGCAAACAGTCGTGGTCAGTATTTATTATGACAGACACAAGTCAGACACATGATTATATATTACATATAAGACGGTATGCTAGGATAAGATAAGATTAGATAAGATATAAGATAAAATATGAGATGATTTTATGATGTATGATGATGAAGATCTGTGGTTTCTTTAAAAAAAAGCAAACAGTCGTGGTCATTATGTACTATGACAGACACAAGTCAGACACATGATTATATATTACATATAAGACGGTATGCTAGGATAAGATAAGATTAGATAAGATATAGGATAAAATATAAGATGATTTTATGATGTATGATGATGAAAATCTCTGTTTTAAAAAAAAAAGCAAACAGTCGTGGTCATTATTTACTATGACAGACACAAGTCGGAAACATGATTATATATTACATATATACGGTACGATAAGATAAGATAGAAAATATAAAATAAGATACAAGATAAGATATAAGATGATATACTTATACAATGATGTAAGATGATACAGACGTGTTTCGGGTTTTTTCGTGGTCAGTATTATTCGGACAGACACATGTCGGAAATATGATGACAGTTGTATCAAATAAATACGGTATGATAGGATAAGAAAAGTTATAAGATATAAGATAGAAATATAAGATAAGACACAAGATAATATATAGGACGATATAAGATGATGTAAGATTATGTAAGATAAAGTAAAATGATATAGACCTGTTCGGTTTCGAGCTCGTGACGTGCGCCATAGCTGGGGGCTTCTAGAGCACAACAAAAGATGATGCAATAACCCAGGTTTACAGCTGTTCCTGAAGTAAAGAAATACATAGATACTCATCACTGCTTCACTCTAAGAAATAAAGGTGCAATGGGATACACAAAATGTCAAAATATTAGCACCTTAGCAACTCTACACGCTTTAGGGTGCACTCTAATACTTTGCACCTCTGTGAGTTCAAAATTGCACCCCTGAGGGTGCAATGTGTTAGACGTGCACCCCAAGGGGTTCAAACTTGCACTCGTAATGGTGCTGGTATTGGGACAATTTGTGTACCCCTTTTTCTTAGTGTGTTCGAAATCCGCAGCGATGGAGGACGAAGCGATGTCTCGATCTCAACACGGAACAGGCGAACCATATTTCTTCGCCCGGCTGGCAGAAGGGCGATAGCAAATGCTCTAAGCAGAAGGGCGTTAACAGTAAATTGCCTCTTATTTGAAACCCATAGGCTTATTATTGTCGCCTTACGTACTGATAGAAGGGATCTAAAAGATCACAACACTTTGATTTTATGTGAAATAAGCCAATGGTTGACACGTTACAAGCAATTTACTGTTAACGCCCTTCTGCTTAGAGCATTTGCTAACGACCTTCTGCCAGCCAGGTGACGATTTGGTGTCATCATTGGCCAATACCATGTTGAATTAGACACCTCCTTTTTGTCTCGCCCACCGGAGATGAAGGCGAGACTAAGGGATCCAAATGGCGTCCGTCCATCGTCCATCACAAATGTTATCTGAAAGACTGTCTTAGGACACATGACTTGGCAACTGTTGGTCCAATGACAACCAAACTTGCGTGATACATGCACTAGGGGTACCTTTATGTCGTGGTGCTGTCGGAGGTCACATGATGAGGTCAAAGGTTATTTGAGGTCATATATATGCAAGACTCTTTTTATATACTGTTAAAGTTTACCTGCAAGACTCTCTTCTGATAAATAGCTTCACATCAATTCATTTGATTAGAACTGAACCTAGGCCATAGACACACTGGAGGTACCTTTATGTTATGGTGTTGTCGGAGGTCACATGGTAAGGTCAAAGGTCATTTGAGGTAATATACTCTTACAGCTCATAACGTGGATTCACGGCGCGCGAAACACTGTCAAAAATGTGGCTCTAAGCGAGGCTGCAACTGCAGAAGATATTATTTACACAACAGTTTATAACAAGAAATGGTTACGAATACACACAGATGTGGGTCTATATTTGTCGTTTTTTGCGTAACTCGACAGTCTATTACTACGTCGTATTTGTATAATTCATTATTGTTCGTTACGGTTTAATGGCGTGTTAATAGCGTATTGTTTTCTATCAATAAATGGCATGTTATATTAATCACAGTTTAGTGGCACAACCTTAGATTTAAGCTGATATTTGGCAAATTTTGGCATATTGGAATGCGATGATTGTGTATACCAAATTAGGGAATGTCAACATTACGTGATATTGATTGTAACTTTGTGTTTTTTTTTCTACAATTTTGTCTAAAAAACCCTCACCATAATATAAGGGCATAGATGATTCAGAAGGATTCACGTCATAGTGACAATTAATATGTAAAGGAGTATTTTAGGGGCCATGAGAGTTTTGGGGATGGGGATTCCCTTTTCATTTATAGCCTGTAGCCGACATGAGATGAAATGCTAGAGATTGCCTGGAATATTACAACAACAACAAATATACACACCCTAAATCAATATGTCTGACGAAAATCGAACAAATGCATTTTCGAAAACATTGTAATTTGCAACTCCATCAACTTCAATATAAACACAGATAATTACAATAATTCAGATACTGGAATATTAGGATTCGTGCTGTGTGGTCTATAATACATGTACATACGGAAACAGCAATGTTTTCATGAAATCTTTGCAATTTTCACAAATGTACCACAAAACTGCTATAATTAAAGAGAATGCTTAGTATACTGGTTGATGATGGAAAATCTTTCATTAAAAATTTTCACATTTCATTGGTTCCAGGTGAGAGTAGGCCTATAGGCCTATTACATTTGCATTATAATGTGGGACTAATTCACTTCATATGCTATAAAAGGTTGAGAGATTGACAGTTTGAACAGGTAAATTTCCCACTGAAGTTCCTCTCCAATGCTAAAGTGTGTATGTCAACAATTAACATTGTCCCAGATATTGATTTTTGTGTTAGTACTTTGTCAGCAGTGGGGATTTGTGTAGCAGATTTGTAAAAAAAAAAGTGTTTTGTTGTTTTCAACTATTCTCTCCTATACTGACATTTTCAGAATATCATCTGTCCACAGAAGGTATGCAAGCACGTGATATTAAAATCACGTTGTTCTGCAAGTACTCAATTTCATGTTTAAAAGGAGAAAACCCTGAATATATCTAAATCAATTAAATCTTTGTATTATTATTTGTTATTCTTGAGGACAGAAGGTAATTGGAGCAGGGCGGCTGAATTGGCTGACTCGGTGCCGACAGAGGGTAAAAGGTGAAAGGAAAGTAATAGCAAGGACCTAACCTTTGTAATTTTGCAATTTGCACGCACGCATCATATTGCGTAATGCAAGTAATGTGGCATTTTAAACATGCATACAAAAAGAATTATAAGAAAAGCCAATTACGTTGATGTTCTTATGATGACATGAAAGTACCGACATGTCCCATCTACCGACAAATTAATCAGTAATATCATAAAGAGGCGATTGCTCTCCCCCCGCCCTTCGGCTATACTTCAATATTTTCTGACCTATTGGCAGTAATTAGGATCCAAGCAAGCGACAAACTGTGACGCAGTTTTACAGAAAAAAGGTAATGAATAGTGTTGGTATAAATAGGGAAAAATGAACTTTCTCTTATCATAATTTTGCGATGGACCTTTATTATCTACTAGTGCCTTGAAAACATCACACCATAAAACGTTTCCAATGTTGAGAAATTAAAAACAAAAACAAAACAATGAACATATTGGGGTGGGGTGGTATTTTTGGTCTTTGGAAATGTAGATAATGATATCTGTTTGCTGATTAGTATTTAAAAATCGATATATCTCTTTCTAGACCATTTTCGGTAGGTTTGTTATTTTGTCATGCCCAAAATGAGAATAACATACTTTTTGAAAGTTAGATGAAAAATTGACATGACAAACTTTACGATGTTTCAGACACTTCTATTGTGTGATTTTGTATACATTTTTGGAATGTTTTATTTATTGGACAAATTTCTAGTGACATTGCTTGCACATGCAAGACTATTCTAAGAGTGTAAAGTATTCATCGTCTAAGGGTTAAGAAAAATATTGCCCCTATAACAATATGGCAATGAATACAATGATGGGGAAAAAGTTGGAGCAGAATGTGAGTCAACCATGGTTTGAAGATGGCTATCACTGTTTTAGCCCTGTCAGAATCAAATAGCAATATGTATGGTTTGCGCTTTGTCCTTGCTCGAGATACGGATAGAGGACTACACTAACGTGCACCACCGCCCATGTATGTGATTCTGGCACAAAATGTATCGCAGAATATGAGTTTTTGTCAACGTAATTTATTTAATGTATCGATCACTCTGTGAGTCATACACTTGAGATTATGCCTATGTGGCGTGTACAAAATGTTGTATATGAACGGCATCATGCAGTGAAAGCATAAAGGCAAGAAATCATGTTTGCACCCTCCCGCAGCACTTCAAAATATCACTCACGCCTTAAGGCTATTTATGAAGGATGTGTCTGTGAAATCAGTAATCAGATCAGTAATTATCTAGAATTTGAAAAATGCACCAAAAAGTAACGCCTCTGTAGTTCCGTGTGAAGCCCACCGAAAGTCACTTCAGTAGGCCTAGTATAGTAATGATGTCTTGGTCTATGAATACAAATTTGCACGAGATTTGCGCATAAAATTTGTCATGTTTATAAATGCATATGGAACACACTTGTAAATTGTGAATACGTTTCATTATTATACATATTTTATTACATGATATCGCGGCTTTTCCAGAATATTTTGCCAATAATTCTGAGGAAAGTGCTATTGTGAAATCAAAAGTTTTTTTCACCTGAAATGCGGGTAAGAATATAAAATAAGCATTTTTTTGTTATTAATAAATCCTAATTTTCGGGTATTGTCATCTAATTTGGAGGTAACACTGCCTCATGTATGGTTTTCTTGACAAATTTGTTGGTAAAATTTGTCATTTTAATCCAAACTTCCTATAATTGCTAAAGCACTGAGGGTGCATCGTGAAAAAAATGTAGTGGAAGCAGCAGTACTAGTTCCAAATTAGTAATAGTAGAGGTAGTAGTATAGAAGTAGCACACAAGTCCTCAAAGAATAGACTATCGTCTTACGTGTAATTTATTAGAATTACATGCGTAGTCCGCATACAGTTGTTACCATGACAACAACTAAGGCTTGTAGAAGGTAATACTATGTAAAGCTTGATTATCTGGGCAATTCCACGGTTACTCACGTTACATTTGAAGACAGTTTGATTAACTTGTTGATCTCTTGCAAAATTATTAATGGTAGAAAGCTTAAAGTGTTTATACCATCACAAAGCATACATGTTGTTTCTGATTTGTACAAAAGGACAGTTTGATAAAATAAATTGAACTGTATAAAAATGATTGAAATGTCTCGGTTACTCACGTTACAGAATTTGGACATGATTAAAATGTGAAGAGGACTTAATTAAAAAAATTCCTCATGTAGAGCTCTCATTCAAAAAAGTTGTACCCTTATCAAAACACCCTGATAGAGGGTCACAAACTAACTATGTGCAAAATGTAGTGGGTTACCCTATTCTTGTATAAATTACAAGAACATCGGTTACTCACGTTACGGTTACTCACGTTACATTTTGTCCGAAGACATATTTTCTGGGTTATCTTCACGTAAATAGGTTTTTATTGGAGAAGCAATACATTTATCATTGCAGTATTATAATTATGCTTAGCACTATTTCATGGGAAAACTGGAGAAAAAAATATAATTTTTCATAAAACTTAGATTTATTCACAGGAGGTGGAGCCTTGTCCCACATGTGGCATATTGTGTATGGTTGCTGATTCTCTTAGAAGGCAGCGTTAGAGAAGCAAAATTTGGGGTAGAAATGATGACCCCCACTGTTTCTTCATAAATCATAGCCAATCAAACCAACAAAATGTAACATGAGTTGAGATAAAGCCAATTTATATAGTGCTTGGTTTATCCACCAACCTGTGGAATTGCCCATCTGACCCACCATCAAGAAAATGTCTGAAGTAGGTTGATGTATTTCATTTCGTTTATTTTTTTACCTTTTAACTCGACAGTTCCTCCTGCTGAAGTATAAGTAACTTTAAAAATAAATATATTTGTATTTTAAATGGGACGATTTTCACAGAAAACATAATTTTACATTTCCAACTTGAAATGCACCCGGTCCACGATCTCTGATACGGATCTTGGACCAGGTGCATTCGCATTGTGTTACATTTTTGGAGATTATCGGTGAAATGACAAAGCCAGATATGATAATAATAACAATAATAATAATAATAATAATAATAATAATAATGACATTTTATAATGCGCTAAAGTCCACCCATTAATGTGTAATTAAACTCTGGTATTTATGTGAAGCTTACGTGAGACAAAAAAAGTTCCTAATAATATGCGCTTCGACGACAACATGGAAAACTATGAACAACAAATATAAACAACGACGACAACATGGCAAAATATGAATAAAGTCAAATTTGTACAGGCGTTTTCGTTCTTAAATTGTATGCACCACGCCTCTTTCTCTCTTTATGTGTTTGTGAGTCATCTGGTCATTGATGAGGTAAAACACATTGATTAGTCTTTGTTTCCGTTAATTATTCAACGAGAACTTTCGATTTAGGTTTATTTTGTGAGATTCCTTGCACGTCGGTGGTTAAATCATAATATCGTTTTTATACAAGAGTTTATACAGCTGTGTTGCAATCGATTCATACACTATTTACAACATTTTTTCCTGTTTGTAGCAAACAAAAGAGGCAAATAACCTGCCTCCAAACAAGATTATAATGCAATCGGCACGATTAGACATCACCTTCGATAAATAATTATATGTAAGTATAAAAATATAAGTCTTAAAGAATATATTAGCAGTTGGCTGTTGATAAGCCTTTTACACGCGATTTTACTACATTATTTTGATATCTGTATCAGGTGTATACCTTGAGGGCCAAAACGTAGTTAATGATTCCGGTACTCTTGAAATATTTCCATTTTTTTTTACTTTTATTACTAATATTGTCTGATCACACTATCATTTAAAGGTATATGTCAAAATTTAGCTGCACAAGTACGAAATGACTTTATAACCTGTATAAAAACTGAGGCGTAAACAAGTCCATTCTCACAAGGAAAATAATAGATTGACAAGAGTGAAATTAAAGATAATTTCTATAAAACCTTTATGAAATTGGATTTATAAATTGTGTTCTTTCACACCGCATTCGGTTTTTGCCCATTCCCATCAATCAGGAATAAACAGATTCAGATTTTTAGTTTCACCTTTCTAAAACCTAAGGGAGTTTGCCAGGCCTCTATTACACGCAGAAGCCACTGGCTTATGCCGAAGGGCGTTGGGGTGATGGTCGCGGTCGCCGTTCGCGGTTTATCGTTACCGACCTTTCGTGCCAGGTAATCCTCGCCCCCCCCCCCCCCGGTTTGGCGAAAGGGGCGTCGGGAGCGCCACGTCGCTTTTTGTCGCATTGACTGTGAAGCGACTTTCGTCAAGCCCCCCCCCGGTTTAGCCGAAAGGGTGTTTTATAATAATATAAATACCAGGGTGTTATTTCAGTGGTTTATTTATTTTCAAATAACACAAAACTCGTATTTATATCAATTTTTTGTCCAAACATTGCCATTTGCACGTAAAAATATGATGTTCAATCCATTTTAAGCATTGCCAATTGAGCGATTCTTATTTTTTTGGAAAACAAAATCCTGCGATGACTCGCTTCGATTGCTTTTTAGGTGGATGGTTGAAATAATGATACTGCGTTACTAATGAAAATAAGTTTAACTAAATAATAATAATAATAAGTAATCTATAATTATAATATTTTTGTTTATAGTTTATCTGGAGTGGGGGTAGAATGAGTCCAAAAGACATTAATTTTGTAAAAATAGATATATAAAAAATGACTGATAGTACTAGAAAATGATATAACACCAATAATAAATATAGAACATTGAACAGAAGATAGACATGAGAGTCAAATATATACTATAACATATAAGAATGATAACATATATTAGATAGAAACATTACTATGGAAAAATATAAATTAAGAAACATAATACGTTTTTTGAAGATTGTTAAATCAAGATACCTCAATTTTTGTGAAATGTTATGGCCCCAGAATGTGGTATTGAACTGCTTGGGTCAATGCCACAGTTAGCTGATTCTTTGACGTTCATGCGTTATTTATATCGAGAGGAAGCTGCCTAAATGATATTGTATTGCCTTCAAATTCTCAGAATTGAGTGCATGTCAATCTCTGTGGTTTGATAAATCAATTCGATCTAAATCCAAACCTGTTTTTCTTTTATGATGTATGGTATTTATGATAAAGGTTATTTGTACCATTGCCGATTTGTTTAATCCACCCCTCCCTGGTCACAAACGTTTTGAAGAATTGGTATTAGATTTTGACATCCCCCCTTNAGATAGTAAGGAAATTTATTTTTTTAANGTAAAAATATTCCAGAAGAATGGATGGTGAACTTTGATGTTGATATTGTTTGCGTTCACGACACCATTGTTGTAAACCTATTAAATTACAAGAAAATTCCTAAGAATGTGTACAATGTACTTCTTGACTCTTATACTCCAGCCAAGAGATATGCTTTTTTGGAGCAACAGTTTATTGCTCCCTGTTAACAGAAACTGGCAAAGGGTTCATTTGAATCATTTCTTTGTTCTCTTGACACTAAATTAAGATCCTTTTACTTAAAATTTTTCATAAAGCCATCGCATTAAATAAATTGCCGTTAGGGTGCGTCAGTAAGATAACACTTCCAAACGACATAACCGGGGGGGGGGGGCTTTGGACGAAAGTTCGCGTTCACACAATCATGCCAATTGAAATTGTACTCTTTGGCAATTATCGTTCTATCGTATTCGAGGCTGTGACGTCACGCAAGATGGCTCCCGGAGAATTGGCGAACATCAAAATACGAAAGGTTTCATAATTTCTCGTCGATTGATCAATAAATAAATTGCATTTGCTGCTATAAATGTGTTTCAAGGAATATTCTTTACCATCAGCCTTTACTCTTAAGGAATTATTGGCTCAATTGGCTAACAAACCACATTTGCCTATTTCTCGTGACGGTCTCGCGAGGGATATACATGTACTATAGGCAAGTGTATGTAGTCGCGAGGAAACACAATAGTGCATGTGTACATGTACATGTAGATGTAGCAGGTCCATGGTGCAGGGTAGCGTGTCTCGTACCTGTGCGCGAAGCCGCTCCGTTGAGGACAAGGCGAGGATGACACGGA
>JZLH01S0365040.1:7005-21740 GCA_001188425.1 Eucidaris tribuloides
TACTTATTTAGGGTCAGAGAGGTCAAATAAGTTCTGTCACGTGTGTGACAATTTGTTTCACTTTTTCAAAGAATGGCCCTATATCAGGTTTGCAAAAACATAACATACAAAGGAAATCCAAGATATTGGACCAGAGATTTTACTTCTTTATAACGAAATTTTGTTATATCAGTGTTCTTTATAATGAGAGTAATTATTCATCTATTTTGATAGTGTAAATTACAGTGAGTGTCATCCGTATTTTGATGATAATCAGTGTTCTTTGGAGGGTCAGTGAAGTGACAACTAACCTCTTGATTTCCTTGTTAGCCCTATCCAGTTCAGCCTTGTATCTAGCAGCATCCCCTTCCTTGTCCAACAGTCGTTGCCGCAAGATATCATTCTCGGTGGTTAGATTGATATTGGTCTCGTAGAGGTAGATATTCCCTTGGCCTGCAAAGAAATTCACGAGTGATACATAAATGCTAACGATGGAACGAAAGAATTGTGCAGACACAGCAGAACCAACCATTGCTCTGACAAATAAAAAGTAAAAGAAACAAAAACCTGAAAACTGTTTGTTACATTGTCTCGAAATACAGAATATATGCTTTCCAATAACATATAATTCATCTAATATGGACAAAGTAAATACACATAAATAGCGCTCAAAAAATGTGGACCCTCACCAGAGCTTTAATTGTAAGGATAAGGGAAAAAAACACTCTCAAATATAGCAATAATTCAAGCATGCTGGTAAGACTAGCAATCCATGTAAAATTGGGAAAAATGAAAAAAACAGAATCAAAATTTTAAATTGTGTTTTTTCAGTCCAATCCCCCATCAATATTTCATCAATTTGCATGAAAAGTACATAACAAAAGTGTAACTTGTCGTTTAATATGTTACAACAGGTCACATGTGTATTGCATCCACCACTAATCTCAAGATACTATTGGTATGTGCACTAACCAGTGTATTAAAGCGAGGCTCCTGTGAATGCATTCATACATGTAGTACATCCTACACCATACGCTATGTCACATACATGTATGTCTGGCCGGGTGTATGACAATTGCTCCGCTAATTATTTCACACACTAACAGTCTAACCCTAACCCTATTCTGAACTGGAAACCCAATGGCAATCCTAACCCTAACCCTAACCCTAACCCTAACCCTAACCCTAACCCTTTGTCGTCTGAGATACTGTCACCGGAGCAACCTTTGCCGGAGCAAAATTACTCGCTGCCACCAATGTATTTTTACAAAAGTAAAAGAAACTCCGGTTAAAATAAAAAGGGAAAGTTGGCAGTTCAAACATACAGCTATTTAGCATTATGTGACCTTTGCAAGAGGATAGTAGACAAACATAAACCAACTTTAACTCATATAGTGTCAAGCATTTTAAAACCCCGACACATCAAGCAAATTTTTGAGTGTCCACTTCAAAAAGCTGTAACTTTGTAACTGTATCCCAAAATGAATAAATTTGCAACCCAAAAATCATAAAATACATGGATCAAATTACAAAAGATCACTTCGGCTTAGTACAAACGGTGATGTGCTGAAGTACGTCTTCTCCCAGTCCAAATCAATTCTGTACTTACCATCGTTGGTGTCTGTGGTGGGTGATCTCTTCTTCTCTCTGTGTCTGCTGTTTCGCTTGGCTTCTTCTAGTCTCTCCTGTAGTACATGGATTTCTTTCTCATATTCCCTGGACAGACAAAGTGACAAAATATGAATACAGCAGTGCACTAAAGACAACTACGGTTCGACCTCGATTAACCCGCTACATTGGGACAAGCAGCCATCCGGATAAGTGATATGGCCGGATAAGAGAGATAATGTAAAAAACACAGTATGGGGGGAGGTAATACATGTCATAAGTTACAGTATGTACAACCCACACACACCATGTGCGAATTGCAACAGACCACACACAAGTGACACTTTATTTATTGTTCCCTGATACCCTGCAGGTTTCTGTGTACACTTCTGATAAAGGTGTATCGATTACAGGCTATGACTGGTAAGTCCATTGTCCGGATGATAGAGATCTTCGGTTTAAGTGATGGCCGTATAACCCAGGCCTGACTGCACATTAAAGTTGAGACCCCAAGCTTTAAAATATTGTGTAATTTGTCTAGGATGGATAAAGCATACCCATTAAAAACACTACTCACAAATCTGGACTTTCACATAAGCCTTTATCAGGGAAAGGGAAAAAAATGGCTTTAACCATTTGGAGACAAGTACGAGATATTTTGGGCTGAGGTTTATGGAAAATATTGCAAAATCAAATTGTCTCCAATGGGTCAATGATAGTGCTCATTCATGCACAATGTTTAGAGCTTGTTCCTGTGTGGGGCATGAAAGGATGAATCAAAGCTCCACAGCAAATGCTATGAAGCTGTTATTGCATTAAGCTGAAATTCTGCACAATTACTTCACACACTTAATACTTCTATTTAGCAAAGTTTATTGTCTGACACTTCATAATCTTGAAGTTATAAGCAGTTGTTTTGCAGCATGGCTTTGTTACATGAGGTTTAGTTTCTCTGGCAAAATTTTCAGATTCCTACAAAAACATGGTGGATTTACATGATTTACATGTACTTTCAAGAAAAATCAAACTTCCCAATCACTTCTTGCCCTCAAGTCTAGACAGGTGATAGAACTACATTGTATGCATGGACATTTAGAAAAAAAGGAAATCCCCAAATCAACTTTTCCAACCAAATTCAAATACTATTTCACACATTTATGTAAAAACTGTCCTTGCAACTTATTGCTTGTTTTAGGGCGACATTGTTTCAGTATCCTTTGTTTTTCATCAGGTTAAAGGTAAATGACATGATTGAGGGTAGTCCTCAAATTGGGCTGAAACTATTCTAGAATCAAGTAAACCATACAAAGATTCTGCTGTGAAAGTCTAGTAGTCAAACATTGACTCCAAAATGTCGATATCTGTTGTGGCAGGCAAACCTGTTCTGTAGCTCTCTATGGCTTCTAATTCTATCAGGGCTCAAGAGAATTAAAATACTAGTATGTTCATGCTTGTTTCTCCTTAAGTAAACAAATTAGAGACCAATCTTTCCAGCTGGGAGATCCACTCCAGCTAATGTATAGTTGGTATATACTTCAACTCATTTGGTTCTTGAGGCATCTTCAAGTGTTCCCAATCATATCACTAACATTTAATACAGTGATACTTGTCTCTTAACCCTATCTTTACGTCCTAGGGAGACAGGTCATATGTTAACATTATTTCAGTATCCTTTGTATTTCATCAGGTTAATGCAGTGATAAAAGTCTCTTCACCCTATCTTTATGTAGTCATATATTCCCATCATCACCTACCTCTCCAAGTCTCTCCTGGATTCTTCAGCCATCCTCTGGTTTTTGTTCAGAATGTCTTGCACTTCTTGATTCAATTTCTTCTGACTATCCAGCTCCTCTTGAAGTTTCCATACTTCTCTGTGTTGTGACTTCAGCCTAAGTATTGAAATTGAACATCAAACTTTCACTTAAAGGCATCATGAAACAATAATTCCAGTTAACCCCTTGGAGATGATTTGATTTTGGTATAAAACGCATTTTCCATAGAGTCCAACCCGAGATATCTCGTGCTTAGTTTCCAACACAATACGAATATGGAAGCTCCATGATCTTCCAAGCTACCACTGTCTCATAAGATCTAAAAATAAGGCCCTGTAAAAGCTGCAGTTAAAATGATCGAGTGCGTATAAAATGTGAAAATCAATGGGCGACCATTCCAGTATTCCCTCGTAGACTGTGATATAAAAGATATTTTGTCTAGAGGACAATGAATTGTGTGCTATTTGCCTGTACATATTTTGCTAGTGACAGCTGAACTATATGAAGTTTTTTCTTTTTCATTCTCAGGTGTTTATTTGTCGATTCAAGCACTATTATGTAGCTCAGATATCAAAGTTGATCTTTTTTTTTTACTGAACCTCCACACTGTTAACCCGTTGCCTCCGAGAATCTGAAAATGCCATAGAGTTAACACAGGGCATATCCGGTTCCCGTAGCCAACGGGTTAAGTATTCTTTCTCAATACACCTCTCAGTCTTCCAAAGGTTGTCTTAAAATTTACATGTATGTATGCATATGAAATTGAACTCTACTCAATGTCAGTCACTAACTGTGTAAAATTATGTTTGATCTGAATAGGTTAGAGAGCCCAAAGCTTGTCATGTACCTTTACTTACTAAACTTACCTGTACATGGGGGGGGGGGATTACAGTACACATCCAATTTACAGGGACTGACAGGTCGCCCGGAGGACATATCCCCTGAAGGACAACTCCCCAGGAGGACAATTCCAACCAAGGACAAATCCCACAGAGGATGGCTCCCCCAGAGGACAACTTCTCCAGAGAACAACTCCCCTAGATGACAACTCACCCAAGGACAATTCCCCAGAGGATAACTCCCCCAAGGACAACTCCCCCGGGAGGACAACTACCCATGGTCAAATCCCTTTTTAACTGAAAACATTGTTAAACTCTACCAGAGGAGTTGTCCTCAGGGTAGTCTTCCCCAGGGGAGTTGTCCCCAGGGGAGTTGTCCTCGGGGTAGTCGTCCCCAGGGGAGTTGTCCTCAGGGTAGTCGTCCCCAGTGGAGTCGTCCCCAGGGGAGTTGTCCTCAGGGAAGTCATCCCCAGGGGAGATGTCAGGTGATAGTCATCCCCAGGGTAATCGTCCCCAGGGTAGTCGTCCCCAGGGGAGTTGTCCTTCGTGGGAGTAGTCTTAAAACCCAAACTTACCTGCTGAGCTCACGACTCATCTCTTCAGCTTTCATCTCATTATCATGGAGGATCTCTTGCAGCTCTCGGTTCAGTTTTTGTTGACCTCTGATTTCATCTCGGAGCTGCTGGACCTCTTCATCTTTGGCTTTTAATCTAATGACAGGAATAAAATGAAACATCACCAGTACAAATGTCATGATGATTAAAGATCAATATGACGATGGTGAAGAGAACAACTGTAAAACTATTTACTCTTGTGGATGAGGTGACAAAACCTTACATCTCAATTTTTGTTAGAAATGTTCAGGAGAGTCAAAACATTGCTGCTCTTAAACAGTATCAAATGGGATGGCATTCTCATTACCATGGTAACAGAGACTCCATCTTTAGACCTGACATATAGGATATGACAGAGAACAAAATCTGGGTATCTGGTTGCATCCCCAAACTGAGATGCGCAGTTTTTATCAACCCAGAAATGAGGTGTAAATAAGTGGCTGCTCACATTCATACCTGTCAACTATCAAAGGCCCAAAGTAGCAATCTATTTGGGAGGGTCAAGCACACGAGAGTGAAGTGATGGAGCAGGGGAAGGGGGGGGGGGGGGTAGTTCCCCCTCCCATGGTAGGAACTTTTTCTATTTTAGATAGGGCCTTTTACAAAGGGCCTTTTCCTTAACTTCAAAAGCAATTTTCCAGACTTATTTGATATAAAAAAAATAGGCCTAAGAGCTATCTCTGAATCCATGTACATTTTCAGCATCGTCATCATTTATAATCTGCAGGCAAAAAAAATGTTGGAAATTGAAAACACAGACCAGCGTTAACTTTCAGTGTCTATTCCCCTCCACCCAAATTTGCTTCAAATATTTCAGTTATCTTATATTCAACATCCTTTGTGATGATTCTCTGACCAGAAACACTCCTTATGAAATGACATGTTGTGTGATGTATAGCTGCCTTGAGATCTCACTGTCAATGGATCGACTTATCTAGTGGACTGATTATATGATAATTACATGACCAGAATTATTGAGCTCCCACCTAGTGAAATGACTAGCAGGACAAATGTCATATCACATGAAATACTGACCTGTCAGAAAATAGTTCCCTGATGCCTTCTTCATTTGGTCGTCTCCCAAATTGGGATTCATCTGGAAAAAAACACACACATATTATTTCCTAATTGAATTTGATAGTTTTCATTGTATTAGTGCTACATTGAGTGCCCAAGCAATATAATATCATGAAAAAAGATTTTTTGGCTAGATGGTCGCATTTCCATCATTTCTTTCAAGGTTTTAGAAAGTAAAGGAAGACAGATATGGAAACAAGCATAGTCCTAATCAAGATCAGAGAAACAGAACTGGAATGTAGACCATTATCATTAAGAATCTATTTCATAAAATTGTGAAATGTACACTACAACATTTTTACTTTAAATTGTAACTTATACAAGCTTAGCACTGTGTGCGGTAAAACAACTGCTATAAAAATAATAACATGTTATATAGACACCAGACCAAACATCTTTATTCACCATAAACGTACAGTACTCCTATGTGATAATCAGAGCAAGGGACGGTATTGAATGATTTGATGGCTATAGTGATCATAGGGAAACAATGAATATATCTTGCTGGATTGAGAGTACATTTAAGTTCAATCAGCAAGGCTAATCAGCTTTATCCAGACTTGTAATATAGGTGCAAGTCATGGTTATGGGACCATGGGTACTAGTCCAGAATGTGGGACCCGGGTACTGGTACGGGTATGGGTAACGATACGGGTACAACAAGTCTGGCTTTATCCAAGAAAACAATATTGCTCTACATCATCAACAATGATTGAACAAAGATAAACTTTTACGTACACTTCAGTAATTTATTTTTTCAATCAATTAAAGCTAATTCCTCTGTGTGAACAGGGTCCATTTCAAATACTCTGACTTGTGTTTGATTTAAAGAGGAACTAGAGTACTGGTTGATGATGGAAAATCTTTCATCTGAAATTCCGCATTTCATTGGTTTCAAAGTGAAAGTATATTCTTACATTTGCATTATAATGTGGGATTAATTCATTTCAAGTGTAATAAATAGTTGTAGGATTGGCAGTTTAAACAGATGATTTTTCCACCATTAGCCCCATGCATGATAAACATTGTCACACATATAAATTTCTGTCTAGGTACTTTGTCAGCATGAGGATATATGAACAGGATTTGTTAAAAACAAAATATGTTCTGTTTTTTGCAACTACTCTTTTCTCTGCTATATTGACATTTTCAAAATACCATATGTTCAGAGGTTTGAAAATAGTTGAAATTAATGTTGTTCTGCAAGTAGTCAATCTTATCTCCTTACCTCCCAGCAGTCTTGTGATAGTGTCCACGACCTCATTACCATCTCTCAGTCTCTCTTCAGCCACTGTGACTCTCTCCCAGGACCCCTCCCATGCCATCTTGCTATCCTTCTCCATCCCCCTCAAGATACTCAGGGCCTCTGATAGCATCGTGGTCAGGACACCCATCAGGCTGCGAAGCTCTGCCAGCTGTTCGTGGAGCCTCCCGATCTCTGCCTCCTGCGACCTTATGACCTCCTCGCTGAAGGAGCTCTGCTTCTGAGACTGCAGCTCCACCAGCTCCGCCAGGAGCTCGGTGTTGCGTTCCTGAAGCGAGGCGTTGGCGTCCATGACCTTCTCCAAGTGGGCAGTCACGTTCTCCAGGTCCTGCTGGAGACGCTCAAAGGCTGCTTTGTTGGCCACCAACTCGAACCACCCGTTGGAGTCGGTCGGGCTTTGGAGACGAGATGGACTGGACGCACGGCTGATGCCCGCGCTCTGCAGACGAGTCTGGAGCTTGCGAATCACGTGTCGACACCGTTTCAGCTGTTTCTTTAGGACGGCAATTTGTTCTTTCAGCTCTTCTGTGTCGTTTGTCAGGCCAAACCCAGAAAACGTTACATCTATGACGCCAAAACTCCTTTCCGACGGAGTCGGACTCGCAGACGACGAACTTTCGTGACCCTCATCTGAACTCGGAACCTGCGACATCGAAGCAGCTGACAATCTGCGGTTGCTCTGCGCAAACATGGACGCGTGCATTAAGTTAGAGTCGCTGCTGACGCGCTTCGGGGTTCCGGGTGGTGCGAGACCTGCGTTATGGAGCTGGCGACGGTAACGCTTGATGCGTTCGGCTTGCTGGTGGACGGTGCCTTCGGTAGCGTGCAATTTGAGCGTCAACGTCCTGAACCTGCGCTTTGTTGCCTGAAGTTCACCCTGTGCCTTCTCAAACTGTTTCTGTAGGGCTGTGGGCATCGTTGCCTTCATGGGTCTCGGCCGACTCCTACCATCCACATCCTCATTACTTTCCTGCTTCATCTTTTCATTAGCAGAATCCAGTTCTACTCGCAAACTCTCGATCTCTCGCGCCATATCCACGATCAGTTCGGGATTGAACTCCCCGTCCTGTCCCTCTACTCCCGAATTATTCAGTCTGATATGTCGCTTCAGCAGCTCAATCAAATTCTTGGCTTTCTCCAATTTCTTCTGCAGTTGCGCTACCTGTGCATGGCTGCTGGCGGAACCACCCTGCGTTGCTTCTGCAAGTTCATTCTGCACGGTGCGGAGTCGCTGATGTTCGCGCTCTACTGCATCGTGGAGTTGGGAGGCAAGTCGTTCATTCTCATGCTTAAGATTATCCACCACCTTTTGTCCAGATTCGGGAGGTGATTCGGGTCCGATACCCAGGTGGTGTCGAAGGGCAAGATTCTGTTGTTCCATGGCCTGAAGTTTGTGGTCTTTTTCCTCCAGAAGGGATTTGGCTTGATCGAGTTGTTGCTTCAAGATAGGCAGCACATGATCCCCTGGGAAAAACAAAATTTATACCAGAAACAATCATTATCGTACGTAATGTACACTCATAATCAAAATTGGGCTCCAATTACCATGATATTTAACTATAACTTTACTTCTATTCCTATACCAAAGGAGAGCAAGGTACAGACTAGTTACTACCCACCCACACTCAAATAACTTAGACAGAAACTGCATCAAAAATGTAAATGTTACTGCAATTTACCTTGTAACATCTGAGAACAGCAGAAAGGAACATATTTACTAATAAACATAAATAGGACTGCAACTGATGCTCATTCCCCTTCATATTGCAAACATATTCCCGAGAATGAAACTTTATACACTAGAGTGAACAACAGGTGTCACATAATGAACAAGATTTCATTTTTTAAACTTTGATGTTTGTGTGGCCTAAATTATTATGAATTAATAATAATTCACATTTCATTGAATAAAGATCCATACCTCTATAAATTATCTGCAAATTTTCCATAAGTTATAATATTTCCTGACACTTTCCGTGAAATTTTGTTTCAAAACTGTTGTATAAAATACTTAAACAAGAAGATTCTTTTGAAAAATTCACTTGGATAATGTGGCCTAATCTTCAGTCAGTTTCCACAAAAATAGAATCGTCAATTAGCAAGGATGATTTCAAATTGAAGATATTAGGAAAGTTGTTTGAACTGAAGAGAGGACTTCATGAACTCTTTGTTTGCTTCAATTGCTGATCTGCATGCTTCCAGCAGTGACTTCGCTCGCTGATTTGCACAGTAATACATAAGTCTATTATACATTTACATCAATGCCCGTCAAGGAGCAGTGGGTTCTATTGTATTTCCCCTACCCCCGTTCCCACTATCAATCTCACGGCATGGGATTCTTCATACCGATATAGGGGACTTTCAAGTATATGTCTTTTCTACAAAAAAAATAATCCATAGTTCATTAATGTGGCACAGTGGGTTGTTAAACATGATGCATAATGAGTTAACCAACGCTCCATGGAAAATTCCTACTCTTACCTGAACCGACATCCCTAGCTTGATTGAGCAGAGCGGCGTCCAGCTGCTGCTTGATGGCCGTGTTCTGTCTCTCGCTGTCCCTCAGCTTCTTCCTCAGAGCGGCCAGATCCTTCTGGAGCCCCGCAACCACTTGTGGGTCCTCGTCTTGCTCCTGGCCCGGGATACTCCTCAGGCTCTCCAGCTCCTCCCGCTCCAGCTGCTTCTCCAGGGAATGCTGCCTCCTCTTGGCCTCCAGGAGCTTGGAGCGAAGGCCAGCCACCTCCCTGTGAAGCTCCTGGTTGGTGGCAGCGGTGGGATCACTCGAGTCATCTCCACTGGGGCTACCATGAGGGACACGGATGTACATCCCACTCTCAGGGGTCAGCGAGGGCTGGGGCTGCATGACCTCTGGGTCGTGGCCAACACCAAAGCTGCGACGCTGGGCCTCGCTGGCTGTGGTGACGGTTGGCGAAGCATCTGGGAGAATAATAACAAGCACTTATGAGCGTTATACTCAAATTGTGCCATAGCGTTTACATCAACTTAGATATACACATATAAAACACAAAAATAAAAATTATAGAGAAAACAAAGGTTTTTTGGTTGGTGTTTTGGTTTTTTTGCTAAATATCAAGTGTAGTGCATTCCCTTATTCTGAGTGTAAGGTTGTTACAAAGTTTGGCAGCTGAAATGCTAAAACATTTGTCACTGATTGACAATACATTTCGTGGAATGGTTAGCAGAGTTTTATCTGACATTGAACATTGTGTACGTGTGGGTGTGTAAACAGATACTGAGTTCAGTAGATAGGCAGGAGCAGAATGCTTTAATATTTTGTAGATGTATAAAATTAGACTGAAACAAAATTTGTTTTTAAAAAGGAAGCTAATAGAGGTCTTTTTAAAGAGGAGTAGAAAGTATTCTGCAAGTGAGGCCAAATACAAGTTTGGCAGAATGATTTTGGAATGCCGCTAATCTTTTCTTATAACTTACTAATAATACAGAGAAGAGGGAACTACAATGGTCTAGTTTGACGTTACTAAGGCCTCACAGCATGGTGGCAAGTTTCGACAGTAATGAATTTGCAAATTCGCCATAGATTTTGAAGATGATAATTACATGACGGACAACGAAAACGTGAAAACATCAACTGAATGATACAATCATGTTTATATGTAAATATGAAACACAATAAATTGTGGTCATTAGTACTTTTATTTGTTCATTCTGCAGCTCTTATAATATATTGTTATAATTAGAGATTGTTTCACATAATGATTCAGAGCTTATCTAGATAAAATATGCTTCCATACATTTTCAGTAACTGTACAAACTGCTAACATTGACATATTTTAGTCACCCAGACTTCAAATAGCAATCAGGGAGACTTCTACCAATCATATCCATCACAGAGATGCCAACTATTTCAATATAGTTTCAGGGAGGATTGGATTGAGAATCAGGGAGGTTTCTAGCAAATGTGTACAATTCAATGGGAGTAGCCAGCCCAAAAATCAGTAAGGCTTTGAAATTTATACACCGATTCACACAAAAATCATATAATTTTTAGGGAGCTTTCCTAAGAATCAGAAAGGCTTGGCATCTCTGCCATCACCATAGGCAAAAACTTTTCATGAAGAAAAATAAGGAAGGCGAAAAAAGAAGAGGAAGAGGTGGAGGAGGAGGAAAAGGTGGAGGAAGGAGATGAAGAGCAAGAGGAAGTGGGAGGAGATTTATAATGTGCCAGTATTCATCATGAAAGATGTTTATGGCACAGTAACAAAAATAGAAATATCATTGAAGGTGATTAATACCTCCGTCCATCACATTCCTGACTTATTGCCGTAATACGCCATTACCATGGCAACGCAGTTTTCGACACACTTGAAAAATGAGTCTTGCACATCTTCACCCCAAGACCAATGTGTGTGCCAAATTTCATGAACATTGGTCAAAAAACTGACAGAGATATCCAAGCATGTTTGTAGGATGAGGGAAAGATCAGTGAATTTTCAGGGGAACTCGTGCAGAATTGCTCACCATCGCTGCCTACTCCGCTACCGACACCACTCGTCGTCGATGATGGCGCCACACCCTGTCTGTCCAGCACCACGTGCAGGTGGTTGTCGCGCCTGAATCCCTCCTCCAGCTGTCGTCTCAGGGTCTGCATAGCTGCCAGCTCGGCCCCAAGGATGTCCTTGATGGACGACCTGTCGTCATAGTTCCTGTCTCGGCCGTCGCTCTGCTGCGAGATGTTGACGTTGAGAGGGAGGGTGGAGTGCAGGGCATCCGTCAGACGGCTCAGCTCACGGATCTGTTCTTGGAGGAGTTGTTCCAGCTGTGTTTAAAAATTCAATAATGATAATAAAAAATAATGACTTATTTATGCAGGGTAGTCTCTTCAGTGGCAATCAGTGTTCCTCAGAGGGCCCTGTAATTAACATTACTCCCAGGTATAGATGATTGATTTACATGATCAGGTAAAGCAATCAGCTTCAAAATTTTCTCGGTTTTGATCTATACCCTGGTTTGTGACTTGTGTCACATAAAACATGCATGACTTGCATGACATTTACATGGAATGGCTGCTTAAGAGATGAGAAAGGAAATCATAAAACCCACATGAAAGTATACCTGCTCAGATGAGTCACTCCTTGGTCTTGTTGGGGATTTATCACGTAAACTGACTCTGGAACTTTCCATCTTTAATTCCTGAAAAGAGACAAAATGAAATATCATGTGAACACCATAAAACTTGAAAACTACAATGTAATGCAAATTTTGATTATTGAATGAAAAGGATTATTCAGAGAGGTGAAAATGTGATGTAATAGATTTTTCATTTGTCTCTCTCTGTATATTAGATCGCAACCGCTGATCTATAAATTTAACAAACATGTCAGAAAAAAAAAACATGTTTAAGATTGCCAAAGTGACCCATGTGATGTAGTGTTCCCACCTTTGTATCAAATTTGACAGTTTGTTATCACATGGCTGAGATGTTCACGGCATTTCATTTAAACCTTTGCTGGCTATGGTCCAGTTTTGTCAAAATGATAAACTAGACAGTCAAATAATCATACTTTTCTCTTCTAACCTGGTTTAAAATGGGTAGAGGGGATGATTGTGTAGGGTGAGTATGGAATAGTTACAACTATTTTTACCATGCAAAGCTGCTCATATCATTACAAAACTGAAGAGAATGATCCACCTCTGTGTTGCTTCAAATCAATTTGGCAAGCTAAGGGTTAACCCCAGTGATGCAGTCCCGAGTCCTGCAACTGAGACCAGACATAAACTAAAGGTCCCATTTGTTTAGCATTGGGTCTCGAGACCAAGACCAAGGCCGAAACCTCACAAGAAAATGGTCTCAAGACTGACCTTGATTACAGCACTGGTTAACCCTTTCATTGACTTGTTCATGAATATCTTGAACAGCAATTGAATGGTTCTGGAGAAAATTATCAACCACAACAAATATCAATTACTAATAACACCATCATTTATCTACTATTAACAACAACAATTTAGGACAGACCAGGCACAGGTAAAAGGGCTAGAAATTTGCTGAAAACAGACTACGGCTATATTAACTGGGGGGGGGGGCAAATGTTGACCCCCTCGACAAATTCGCGACCAGACGCCGCTGCGAAATTTTTTTCACGACGCGTCGTCAGCCGATTTATTACTTTCCAAGTCTTGCGCATCTTTTGAGATACCGTTTTCGCGAAAATTGGACATACCGTTAGACGCTGCGCGACTTTTATACATGCATGTCAACCGCAAATTTGCTTCAAAACGTGATTTTCGTGTACAAATCAATGGAATTTGTTTTCCAGAAAACCAAAAATCATAATGTATGAATACTTTTTGCTTTTACTGGTTGACAATGATTAATTTTATGCTGTGTTATGATTGCAAAAGTGTCCCCAACAAAACAAAAGGTCAAAAAACAAGGAAATACATAAAAATTCACAAAACAATAAAATCATAAGAAATTTAATCCATTTCGGGCAAATGTTTTTGTAGATAATTTGTTAGTTAATTGTCAAAAATGAATATCTTAACCAAAATTACCATTCTATCTACTGTTTTTAGTGAGTTAGAGCCGAACGAAAATTTCATAACACTTGCAATAATAAATTACTTAAAAAATATAAAAATTATTTTTTTAAAATTTTAGCTATACGTCATGTATCTTTACTCCGGCTCTATGCGCAATTTCGCAGTGCGATCGCCCGGATCGGCGGCGAGAGCTTGGGGGGGGGTGTCAAATTGACCCCCCCTCGCCCAGTAAAAATCCCGGTTGCAATTGCCAGTTAAATAGGGTTACTGCAGGAACTTGGCTTTTTCTGGCATTTGGAATTGAATGTTTGTACTGACCTTAATGAGCTTATCTTTCATCTTGACAGAGTTCTGGAGGGCATCAATATGATCCTGTTTGGCTTGGACTTCATCTTCTAGTTCTCTGTTTCTCCTGGACAGTTTATGCTACGACACAGACGCACATTGGAGAATGATAAATACAATGTTTGAAGGCACAGTTGGGTGATTTCAATTTTGGTGGTGATCCTAAGGATATAAAATTATCTGCTAAACCAAGCTTCAACACCTGAACTCAGTTTATGTCAAGATACCAATTGAACCACCAATCGCACAACACTGAATGACATCACACACAATTCATGGTGTTGGTTTAAGTTAAACTTTATGCCAAACTTGCACTCCTGTTTGTGTACATGGTTGGGTGTGCTTGTAATTGAGTTTCCATGCATTATGTCAACAGACTGTAAGATATAAGATTTGCAAACAGTGTATTGCATTCAGTGAAATATTTCTTCAACTGGTCGACTTTCATTCTGCAAAAATCACCTGTAGCGTCCATAGCTGTCTTAGACCCAGAAGTGGGAAATTATGCCTCTCACGGTATGGACGTTTGTGGCACATGGATTGTGAAATGGGAATTTTTGACCACTTTCATTTTCAAACGAGATAAATGCTTTCGCAGACAACCCGAGCAAAGCAGGGGTCACTTTCATAGTGTGTCATTTATACTTTGACTCAAGGTCACATGATAAGTTTGGCTTATTTCTCTCGTTTCATGTATGCTCGTTGCTGTATC
>JZLH01S0365040.1:21807-36579 GCA_001188425.1 Eucidaris tribuloides
ATACCAAATTTTGATTCTCACTTTTTGGTGAGAGCAACATTTGAATATAATTTGTAGCTATGAGACTAGATTTTGTTTTGGCCCAATCTCAGACTTCAATACACAGAACCCACAGTTGATAGTTTAGACGGCTATCCCATCTCTTGCAGTGATAAAGTGAAAGAGCAAGATTGGAAGAAGTCCCTACTTTGGAATAAAACTACTCTAGTATCAAGTACACTATTCAAGGCTTCGGCTGTCTAACTCATATAGTCAAATGTTTAGTACTTTTTAAACGGTCCCCATCAGTACTCATTGTGACAGGCAAATATGTTGTGTGGATTTGAATGGGAACTATTTCTATCAGGGTACCAGATTAATTCAATAGTTTTTTCCACAGGTAAGCAAATTCAAGACAAATCCTTCCAGCCAGGAGATACACTCCAGCTGGTGTATGTTTCCAGCTATTTAGTTTGTGTGGCATTTTTTACTTCTCCCAATCATGTCAATACCCTTTAAGTTAGCCATGCTTCTTTCTCAATTTGCTAAACATTTAATATTTGTTTGATACAAGTTTGTCACCGAAGCAATGATATGCACATACAGCATCAACATTATAATAAATGATTGACTTAGACCTTAAAACATACCAGTTCTTGCTTGGCTTGTCTGTCTGCCTTCTGTTCTTCTTGTAATGATTCCAGTGAATCTCTGGGGAAAAAAAGACAATTAGGCAAATGACGTCAAAACAAATGAAAAATTTAGGAACAGATGAACGGCATGCTGTGAAAGACACACAAAAACAAAAGATATACTGTATGTAGAATTTAAATTTGATGAGAAAGGTCTGAACAAAATGGCTTCAACTTGACATGCAGTAATGGTTCTAGGACTATTTCCAAACGACAACTCCACCGACAGACCCTCCCGCCCGCGCCCAACGACAACTCCCCAGAGGACAATTCCACAGAAGACAGACAAACCCCCCCCCCCCTCCCCGGACAACAACTCACGGCAGAGGACACCTCGCATTCGAGGACAAATCCTCCCAATAATTGTTGAAAGATTAATAAAATGTACCATTTTATTCTTTTTAATCTATGTAGCAAGGCCTAATTAGCCAACCCCCCCCCACCCCCCCGGGCTTCAAATGTCCGGAGCTAATTGGGGTTAAAGCACCCTGTACAAATGTTGTAAT
Source organism: Eucidaris tribuloides (assembly GCA_001188425.1). Lineage (NCBI taxonomy): Eukaryota > Metazoa > Echinodermata > Echinoidea > Cidaroida > Cidaridae > Eucidaris > Eucidaris tribuloides. The sequence goes on from JZLH01S0365040.1 coordinate 22,985, forward strand.
TTCTTATCATATATCTCACACAAGCTTACTGTTGCTTTGGCAAGAAGTTTGTTTTTGGCTCCTCAGATCCTCCTTGAGTGATTCCACATAATCCTCATCTGGTTGACTGGACTTCAGCTTTTCAATCAAGGCTATCAGAAAGAATGGAAACATATGAAGAGTTTGATTGCAAAACGGGTCAACTCCATTTTCACCGAAATTGAGTTATTAACAACAACACATTTACCACCTACCCATCTAGCAACTGTAGGAAATGTGAAGCCAAATTCCACAAGCAAGTACAAAATATCTTGGGTTTTACGTTTATTTTTCCATAGGCACGTGTACAAACTCAGGCAAAGAAATGCATTTTTCTCCAGATACTAAAAGTGGAGTTAACGCTTTTTGCGATCAAACTCTTCTTCACAAACTTATTGATTTAAAATTGGATGTAAACATGCCAAGAATTGCTTTAAATTTATATGATGGAACATGAATGGTAGACCAGCCTTTACAATAAAATAATACAGCTCGTTTCTAAACTCAGATATTTCTTTTTCAGCTTCCTAATTCATTTACTGCTCATGACACCTATCACCTTTCCCTCAAGGATGAACCTACCGGTTTTCTTGTCCAGATCTCTGGTGAGCCTGTCGTTATCTTCCCTGAGGCGAGCCATGTCAGCCTTCTGGCTGGGGCTGGGGGAGGCTCTGACGGCTGACTGCTGCATCTCCAGGAAAAGACGATCCTTCTCACGGCCACTCTCAAGCAGTTTCTACAGAATGGAGAAGGGAAAACCCACCATCATAGACGAGACCTCTTTATAATACAGTTAGACTGATGTCACGACGCAATATTTAAATACATTGTGCATGTTATGTTTTATACTGTACTTGTATCCTTTATTGTTTGCTCTTGCTCTATTTTTTTACCTGTCAAGCAATCATTATTACGGTTGGACTCTACCAAATTCAACATTAGTATGTGAAAGCTATATCCAGTGTCCGAAACAAAAACTACCATTACAGAATACAACTTCAGCACAGGCCCAATTCCATATTTATATTTCAAAACCGTTATAATGTATGAATCCAAAATTTTGAACACTGCATTTGTATGTAAGTATCTATTAGTTAGATCAAAACTGAGCAATAATGGTTTGGTGTGCAAATTAGCAACATGACCTTTGAAGGAAGATGGAGCTGGCAAGTAACAGGAATAAGTTAAGATTTTTTTGGCATCGCGAAAATTGTAGGAATTATGGTACATGGTGATAAATACAGCCTAAATAAGGGGTAGTGTGTGACGGTTACCCTCAGCAAGGCCCGATCAATTAGCAAATTGCTGTTAATTCTACATCTTTGCATAGATATCCTTGGCTGGAAGTACAAGAACGCCGAAACAGCTACAGAAGGAGAAACTTATTGATTCAAAAAATGCATTAACTACTACAACGTGAATAACACACAGGCGTGAGGCCACATCAGCATTGGACTGCCTTCATCGGTCATGTCAGGTCAGCTCGAGGCCACTGCACATGCGATCTGATTGGTTGCCAAGAAATGACTGTTACCCAAAATCAAAGAAGAAGAATTTGGCACAGGGGAAGAAATGCACTAAAACATAAAGTGTTTTGTGTGACTGTTTGTTGCATGACAGTTTATTCCTGGCTATACTGCACCATAATGTAATGGCAAGAACACAGAATGTTGCATGCTTTGAATTTCAATGAATTTCTTTACTTGTTCCGGATACTCGCCGGCGCCATCTTTCTTGAAACCTACCTCAATGGTTTTGTCCTTTTCAACCAAGGCATTCCTCATCTTGCCCAGTAGCATGCCTTGTTCGTGGTCTGCCCTCGCCAATGTTTCTTCCACATTCTGAAAGCAAAATCACCCCAAGATATACATTATTAACCCATTATTTCCCAAGTTTGACAAGAAATTATCATTCAGCGATTTATTGAGATCTGATGTCAAAGAACAAATGTCTTAAAGGCATTGTATAACATTGTTTCCAGTTGAAAAAAAAAATCTGCAGTGAGCTACACGATTCAAAATGCTACCCGTGTCTTTGATAAGGTCTAAAAATGAAGCCCTGAAAAAATTGTATTTCAAAATGATTATTTAGTGCTTTAAAAAAGTGAAAATTGTAAGTTGACCAGATTCACCTGCCCATTTCCTCCCATAGACTTACTGTGTGTAGATATAGGCTATTTTGTACTCTGCCCAAGTACTAATTGTTTATTCATTCATATCTTGCCAGTGGCAGCATAAATTTCCAAACTTTTGTATTCTAGGGTGTTTACTCGTCCATTCAAACACTATTATGTAGCTCAGATAGCAAAGTTTGAGTATTGCTTAACTTGAAGCTCCACTGTTAGCCTGTGTCTTTAACCCGTACGAGATATCTTGTATTGGGGTCTATGGAAAATGCGTATTACATGAATAGTGAAATCAAATTATCTCCAACGGGTTAAAATATATCAGAATGTGAGTACAATAATGCTGCTGAGTACCTGTAACTTAAAATTGGCATTTTACTATCTGAACATCCAACAATCTCATTCTAACTGATTCAGAAGATTTCATTTTTTAAGCTGAAAATTTGCTGCCCTTGACTATCTTGCAGTGCAATTAACTCCGGAAATCATTGCATATGAGGTTAATTCTTATCACCTTGCATTGAAAGCAAGTGATTTGATCAAAGGCTTACACATAAAAGAGTGAGTGTAATTGCTTGAACTTGAATATTTCTTTCTAAATGCTACTTGCATGATATATCAATGGTCATCACAGACCTTCCAACTTAATTAATTTCACTCAATGAAAATTTTCTTTCATATATCAGCTGTCATGGCCAGCTATTAGATAGTATACTAAACATCCTGTCATAGCATACACCTATTTAATATTATCAAGTTTACATCTATACGTTGGCATGCTTTATGCATAGGATACATGCAATAAAATATCAGTTACAAATGCCACATTATTCCTAATTGATACTAATTACCATGATTTTCTGCCTACACTCAAAATTAAGAACAAATTCAGTATAGTAAACAAACATATTTTGTAACAAACCTATTGAGTATTGAATATTCTGTGGAAATTAAAAAGTTAAGATATTTTTATTGCATTTTATTGAATATTCTAATAATCAACCATGTCTTTCATATATTTTTGAAATTTGCCAACTTTACCACAATGCAGTCTGCAACTGAACTTTAACTGAACACCCGTTTGCAGTGTTTGTTCAAAACCAAATTGTTCATGGAAAAAATGAACACATGAGTTGATGGTGCGAACACACACACACACACAATCTTTCAGTTGAAGACATACGTTTCTTCTTTTTTTCCTGTTTTGGCAACAATTGATAAAAAAATCAAGAATCACTTCTGATTTACCTGAACCTCAAAATCCTTTTCATTGAGTTGTCGCTGGAGATCTCTGATAGCGTTGCCCTTATCCACTAGGGCTCTATTGTACTTATCATTCAGGTCCTGGGGAAATACAAAAGAATGAACAAATAAATAATACAAGAAGAAATGTTACAAAAATGACCTTTGACCTTACATGTGACCTCCGATGACATAACTAACAAGAAGATCCCCCAAGTGCATCTACAACCCAAGTTTGCTTAAAAATGGAGCAACAGTTGCAAAGTTATTTGTCATAAAGAATCTTGCAGCTAAACTGTAAGGTATGACCTCAAATGACCTGTGACCTTCAACAACACCATGTCATGAAAGTACCCACATGCAGCTATGACCCAAATTTGGTTGTAATCCAAACAATGGATGTGAAGATATTTATCACAAGAGTCTTACAGGTAAACTTTAACATTTGAAGAGGTAGATGAATGAGGGACGGACGCTATTTGAATCCCTTAGGACAAGACAAAATGAACTCACAAGAAACTAAACTCACCTTAATTTGGCCGTCCTTGTCTCTAATTGTCTGTAAAAGGTCTTGCGTTGCTCTCTCATTGTCAGCTGCAACTTGGGCACGCTCTGATACCATCAACTGAAAACAGAACGCGACAAATACATAGTACTTTATACTGGCAACGATAATAATCAAATTATCTTCCTTCACCCACAGATTAGAGTGTCCTCTATTCTACCATTACCCTGTTGTTGGCCAAAGGCAAAGATATTCATTTAAACATTGTTGTCATCAGGGATGCCTATTTTTATTTATAAAAGGACCTGAAATTTGATTCTGTGCACATACAAAATATGATATATGACCTGAAAATAAATGTCCAGGGCCGAATTAAGATTTTTGCCTGAAATTATCACTTTACTGGCCTGGCCGGTATATTATATCAGTAGTTACTGCTGTTACAATACAATACCTTACAACCAGGACAAAAATAAATTTGAATGATACAATTATGATTAATGTAGGTTACACAAAAAATGTATAGTTGAAGAAAAGGGTAAGAATGCATTTCATAACAGGAATTGAAACATTATATGATACAAACTAAAAGCTGAAAATACTGATTGCAGTTAAAAACATGTTTTTTAATCATTTCAGGGAAAAAGTATTATACAGAAAATAAGATAACTCACATATACACACTGTCTCACTCTCTCACGCAGACATATTCAAGGAGTTGCTTCATGGTTTCTTCTTCAAAACAGCGTCTCTTTTCATGATGATAGATGCATACAAACCAACATAAGCACATCAATATATTGAAACAGAAATATGGTGATTAAAATGTACAATACAGGCAGTAATTACCTCAAGTTGCTTATCTTTTTCTTTCAACCGTTCGTTTAGCTGTTTCACGGTTTCGTCTTGAAAAGCGCCGTTGCGTTTTCGTAGCTGGTCCAAGGCTTCTCTCCCTTCATCCAGCTCTCGTTCCTTTGCGGCTATTGCTGCCTGGAGTCGACTAATGATGGCCTCCTTCTCCCCCAGTGAACGATGATGATTATCTTCAGCATCCTGGAAGGGAACCCATCAATGAAGACAGAATGTCAGTGGGATTTATAGGAGAGCTGTTTTATTTGGTTAATCATCAACTCAACTTCGTACACTGGTTTCTCATGAACTCATGTCAGCAAACTTATTTTAAGCACTAATGTACAACAAAAGACATGTTTTCCAAAGCAAATTGTGCAAATTCAAAAATGAAAATAAAGTATATTACATTTTTACCGCTGCTTTCACAACTATCGGGGGGGTGGCTGCCCGGATATGCCGAGTCTGAGGTTGGGTTTGGCACTCCCCCCCCCCCCCCCAAAAAAAAAAAAATTATAATTTTCTTTTGTTTATGTTCATATATTTATTGTATGATTCATTATCACACTATTATTTCAACAATGCATTGTCATGAATATGTACACTATGGCATTCCAACAACATATTCATGGTATGCACACCATGGCAATCAACAAATGCACATATTTACGGTATATACACCATGGCATATAAATATGTCTACCATGGCATTCAACGAATGCATATTCATAAATATGTACACCATTGCATTCAACAAATGCATTATTATTCATGAATTCGTGCCTGTATTTGAAGACAGTTCTTCACCCTCCCTGTTTCATTTTTCAAATGAAAATGTTAGTCAAAATGGCATATAGAAAACATCAACCTGAGAATTCAGAAAACAAAAACAAGCTGTTTCAATATCTGAAATTTTAAATACATATTGCATCACTTACTTGATTGGTTTTAGTCAGGGCTTTGACATTATCCGAAAGCTGTTTGTTCTTGTTCTCCAAGTCTTTCAACTTTGCATCCAGTTCCTGAAAGGGAAAATGACAAATGATTGAAACATGACAGTGTTGGTATGCACAGAATATTTTGTACAAAACAAATATTCATGAGAAACAGATCTCACAGAAATAAATTTGAATTGGAAAGATTTTTTTTCTTTCTTTTTAATTTATTGTATTTCTTTTGTGTTTGATTCACTTAAAGGCAGAACTATTGATATTAGTATGTATCTTGTGGGGTTAGTATGAAAACCAATTAACCTACCATAAAAACCAGGCCATTTTCAATAAACCTGTAATCAATAATTTAATGCTCCATTTTCTTCCCTGGAATAAGCGAGCCAACATAGTAGGATTTATTGCAAAATATTATTTTTGCTTCACCATTATTGCCTATTGATCAATTTTTGGGGGATAAAAATTAAATTACTTGAAATCTGTTATCATACAAAAAATTCCCTTGCAAACATAAGAGTAAAGAGATGTGTTTGTAGTAGAAAATCAAAATGATTTTGACTTTCCTGGTCAGTTAGTTAACCACTTCAATATAACACTAATTGATTGATATGGACAGATGAGGGACTTCACCTTGGGTTTTAGTAAAACCTACCGAGAATGTGCAAATTAAAAAGCACATAAACAGAGTTTGTCAACCTGCTCAACGTTTGTGTGCTTTTTCAGCGGAAATAATCCTGAAACTCATCATAATCAATCCTATCCACAGGAAAAATGATGACAATATACAATTTTTTTTCAAAGTCTGACTCCACCAAGAATTTTCTGCTTGTCCCGTCAACAGTTCTAGGACTAATCCCAGGAGGACAACTCCCCTGCTGACGGCTCTTCCAGAGGACAGCTCTCACCGAGGACAACTTTCCCCGAAGACAATTTCCCCTGTGAAGTTTAACAATGCTTCTAGCATAACAAATCTGATTTGACCTCATGAAAGTTGTCCTCGGGGGGGTGGGGGGGGGGGAGGGATGCCCTCTAGAAGAGACATCATCCAGGAGAGATGTCCTGCAGGGCAGATGACCTCTGGGAGTGTCAGGTTGGAGTCGTTCCTGGGTGAGTTGTCCTCCTGGGTAGTTGTCAGGTGGGGGAGTCTTCCTTGGGGGAGTTGTCACATGGGAAATGTTCCCTGGGGGAGTTGTCCCGATACACCCTTCAACTTACCCCTATTTTATTGCCGTCATCCATCACGTCTGCATTGGCCTTGTCCAAGTCTCGTTGTCGGTCTCTCAGGGCTTGTCTCATCTGTCTCAGCTCCCCCTCCTTGGCTTCAATGGCCTTCAGCTTCTCCTCATTGGCATCCTGAAGAGCAGGTAAAAAAGAAGAAATCATATACTGGTGGGGAGTATTGGGGGGGGGGACCACAAGGGGTACATGTCCCTTCCCCTACAATACAGAAAAATGGGAGTTTGAAAACAGAAAATGGACCAAAAGAGCAGAAGAGATAAAAATAGAAAGACGAATACAAATTTTTCTCCCCTCCCCCAGGAAAGCTGGCTCTACAGCGAACATCCACGAATGTGAAAATTTTGTGCACCCCCCTCCCACAAAAAGCACCTGGATCCACCATTTTGTATACAACTATGCGCACTACAGTTTTAGGTTTTTAAGATCTACACAGATGATTAAGAAATTTATGGTAGGATAATGACTTTATACTGCAAAGGTCTCTCTCTCACCTGTAAAGCCTTGTCTCTTTCTGCTACTTTGTCTCGTAAATCTTGGATGAGGCCATCTGTAGAAGCTTGTTGGGCCTAAAAACAATTAAAAATAAATAAATACTGTAGAAATGCAGTACACTGTATAAGAAAAATACTAATACATAAAAATGCAGTACACTGTATAAGAAAAATACTAAAACACTGAATTCTTACAGAAAAATTTGTATAAAGCAATTAAATTGTGTCACTACAAATACCATCGACACAACATGTACAATACAAGCATTTTACAGTAATCCATTGATACCTATAATTCCAACAAAAAATATTAAGTTAAGCTATAGTTTTGGTTAATCTGAAATTTTTTTCATCAGTCTTTCAAAAAGTAAGGCATGGTCAAGCAAAACATCAGAAAGTGATACCAACCCCACTGAGTACAATTGTGATGATCGTTATTACCAAACGATCAGCTAGCAAACATCAAAATGTACATTATTTTTATTTTTTTGAAACTGTCAGCATTTCAGTGTGAATAGATCATATAGGTCTACCAAACTACAAATTAGGAGAAAAATTCATTTTTTTTACCAATATAACACTCTGCCTGCAAATCACCGTATGTGACGAACTGAGCTTTCAGTGCTATACCCTAACATTTGAAATATATGGAAGTATTCTATGGTGCACAAAATACAGTACAAATAAATCACTATCAGGCACAGACATACATGTACATGTATCAGTAACAAATTAAATAAATATTTACACCGTCTGTGATTATGATAAGCAGTGTCAAGTAATTTACACAGTGTATCACACTTTAACTTTAGCATGTAAAGTTGTAAACCATTTATCTACTACAGCTTCTACATGAGGAACATGACCCTTAAATACCTTTAATCACAGCATCAATTATTTCTTCAGAGTAGAGGTAAAAATAAAAAGTATTTTCACAGTTGACATTTCAATGCTCAACATTTGTATGACCCTCCTTTTTTAAGCTGCATGCTTTTTAAATATATGTTTCACCTTCAGTTCTCCAAAAAGCCACTATGTTCATGCCCTTATAATTCAAAATTCAGCTTAAAACTGACAATATAAACACAAATTTGGGTCATATAACAAATACTTCATAATTATGGATCTGATGTTAAATCATAAAAGTTCACAAAGTAAACAGTTCAAATAAGGAGATCATTTTGCTTCACCTAAATGCAAAGTTTTAATTTTAATTAACTAAGAAATACACGGTTTCACTGTTACTTTCTATTACATTTTTTTTTCACAGGAAGTTGCACATAAATGCCAGGTAATGGAAAATAATTGAAAGACAGGATCATACCTCAGGGCAATGTTAGAATGCACATGTATATTAATTTAGTATTAATTCAGTATTAAAGACTTTTACAAATTTAATCAAAAATGTCTTAACATGCAGAGTGACACCACAATAGAACAGAGCTATATTGCATGCTTGTAAAAAGACTATAGACCATATGGTTAGAGATAGAGCATAGAATTTTAAAAGTAGTTCAGAGCACGTTTTGAAGAGCACTTTTGTAGAAGGGCCATTCTATCCTACATGGAAACGACACAGATTCATACATGTGGTAATGCAAATGCTGGCAAACATGCAAGACATGATTGTTTTCCTGGTACGTGGCAATATGTCACAGTTAAAGTAATCATGAGATATTTCTCTTTTTTCCAATTAACATGTTGTTGAAGTTCACTTGATATAGCCGCACCACACAGTTCACATCGCCCCATCAAAAGTCACAAAGTATAGTCTTGGACATGTTATGTTACAAAAACATCAATAAACAAGTAGTCACACATACATGTGCATGTACCATGTCAAAGTTTCACATCCTCATATAACATAAACAGATAGAAAACAAACAAAATCTGTGTTGTAATTCGTTCGATTTACCTGTAACAATTGCATTTTGACAGTGCTTTTAACACCACTTTACACAACTATTTTGGCTCTGGTTTACTACCCCTAGCACTGTTATGAAAAATTTGATGTTCATATAGTTGTGACTTGTGACCATCTACGACATCTTGAATGCTTGTATATTAAGTGCCAATGAAAATTACCCTTTTATATTATCCTGTATTGTACAAGCACTATATCAACCTCACAATATACTATGACTACAACAGCTACAAAACACAAGAATTTGAATGAGTTTAGATATGGAACATTAACTCTTTGTGTGCGGGACCCTGAATCCTGTGCGTGCGGAGTTAATTTCAAACAGCGCTCAATATTGGGAAAGGAAATAACTAACTGACTTCAACTAGCAATAACTTTGCACAACAACGTTTTCAGGAAAAATGTCCTACAGCAAAGTTGAAGTACATTTTACAGACGTTCTTAATGCATAAAGGGTGTTTGGAAATATACATCTGAATTTTGTAAAGTAATGGCTAATTGTGACCAACATATAGCACTTGGTTTCTAAGTTTTCTCTCTGTCGAAAAGTATTGCATCACAATTCGAGCAATAAATACAAGACGGTAAACACAAGTCTATAGCATAAAAACCTGCTAGTTTAGCAAGTTCATAAAAGAGATAGTCAGGCAAATGAGAAAGTGAATGAAAGGATTATCAGTGAATATCCGTGTCTTATTGTCTTAATGTGACCTCTGCCAGTACTTTTCAAAAGTACTTTTCCTAATCCTTTTGTCTATTGTATCACGAAGCCTTGATTGTATTTATCGATTTTTCTGGTTCCTTAAGAATCTAACATAATACCCCGTACTTGAGGAATGTAAACATAACAAAGAGATTACTGGCTAGTATCGGGAAAATGCAGTGTTAATTCGGTGAATACAAGTTGAGCGTTAAATGCGAATCCCGCACGCTGCAGGGAGTGCATGGATGCGAATACCACGTGTAAAGAGTTAAAGTATTTGACACTGCATTTTGTTACGTATTTTTGTGTACATACAAAAAATCTAGATCAAGTAAATACACAAACTGAACTATCTTAAGAAATGTTTACGCTGCAAACAAATACCAGTCTACGAACAAACAGTAATGTTTGATCTTGTGTCAAGGATTATGAAGAATACAAAATATTTCAGATAAGCAGTCAACGGGATATTGATACAATGAACCATCAGTTTATTTAACTCTTAATGTGTCTGGTGCAATTCTGCACTGCAAATATATGTAGTACCCTTTCAATTAGTTTTATCAGAACAGTACCTTGAGTTGTTTTTACACTTTGCATATAGTGGATGAACAGAAATCACTGAAACACTCACAAAATTGGTAGGTTCTTTAAAATATTTTCCTACAAATGTTAGATTTTTATCACAAAGTTGTTGTGAAATGGAAAGCATGTACATGTTCAATACATGTCATGGGAAGAAATAACTACATAAAATTTACTATAACTTCAGAAACAGTCACAACAACATAATAATACTGTCTTACATTTCTAGTAATAATAAAATTTTACTACAACTTTTCTACACAACACTTTTCTCAATCATACATGTGTAAAAAGTTATAGCTGCTTGAAGTTGACTGTATACTCCCAAAGTTGCTCAATGTGGTACTGCTATAAAATGCTAAACATAAAGGCTTCATAGGCACACACCCCAACACAGCCCTGCACAAGACAATTTTTACATGCTACGCTATTACGCTAAGCATCAAACTTTATTGTAAATTTAAATTTTTCGTTAAATTATATGAAATGCTAGTAAGTAGTAGAATAATTCATTTTTATTATTATTTTTGTAGATCACACATTCATACAATTATCAGATTTCTTCAAACGTGTGGTGTTCTCACCACACAAATACCTTTGAAAAAAGCTTTGTAGAAACATTACATGAATTAATTCAGTACTTTACAGCAGTTGTAGCATTTATGATTTACAACACGTGGAGCAAACTGCATTGATACTACACTAATCAACTAACAATGAGGCAAGCATGACTGAACATGAACTATGGCAGCTGACTCAATGAGCATATTGAAGAAGGTCAGTATTTAATTATTGAAGCAAATCTGTAAATATGTATTTTTAGAAACAACTGAACCATATAGATTGGGAAAAGTGCACAATGATAATAGATACAATTGTTTAAACAACACTATGATAGATTTTTTTTTAATACTAGGACTTCCTATCTCGTTTAGCAGTATTTATACACTACAGCATTAACCACACAGTACATGTACATTGTGTGTGCGTGTGTGTGTGTGTATGTGTGTGTACATTGTAAGAGTGCGCATGTTTGAATGTATTCATGGAATTTATTCGTTTTTCTACAATTTTATATACATGTACATGTAAGTAAATTTCACATAAGCTGTATCCTCCAACATTTTTCAACTTCACGTATTCAGTAATTTATCTTACAAGTCACACATGTAATTTTATTTTCCAACACTTTCACCATCATTACTACAAAATCATATATTCCATATTTGTAACTACACATCTGGTATATATAGGATTGATCTAAATTAAGTATGTAATGTATGTACGATTAATTGAAATTAGGTACATAATGTATGAAGGATTAATCTAAATCTTATACTGTATACGCAATATATTTCGCGTCCATATATTTTCGCGATTTTGATTCAAGACGGGGAATTCGCGAGAGTAGATTTTCACGATTTTATTGTATTTTCATTTACTTTGTACAGAAACGTTAGTAAGTCAAAATTTTTGCATTCAGTAAGTCGCGAAATTCATGAAAATAAAACCACCGTGAAATATTCAGCGTATACAGTATATAGTGGCATTTATGTATATACCATGCTCTTGTTAAAATGCAATTTAGTCAATTCACACAATACAGGTATGAGGCAAGGATGATCATGCAATCTACACAGGTTACAATAAATTCTATCTCTGAAATATGTCAGTAAATAACTAAGACATGCTGATTACGACAGACAACTACAAGCAACTATGCAAATGACGTGTAATATGGTATGTAATTGACATGAAACTTACATCAGGCAAATTAGCATTCCTGGCTAGCTCCATGTAATCCTATGGCATACCGATGTGTGGTTTAAAAACATGAACATGCACAATGGATCAGTAATATGACATGTGCAGTGGCTGCCTAGAGATACACGCCCACAGAAATCCTACAGCATGCTTGACGCACTCCCGGCCATGTGTAGCCCACTGGCCTCGTGCCAGTTATAATGGCATGTTGTTTGCCTGTAACCTGGATTCTAAATATGCGCATCATAATCACACCGGCATTGTTTGAGTTGTGGATTATGAATAGTGAGGGTTGGTGAAGTGTGGGATTTTTTTCGTTAGTATGTAAATAAAAACAAATGCAAAAGGATGTCACAGAGTTCAGATGATGCAGCCCATATGGAACCAACTGGATTAATTTGGGTGTTTGTATTTTGTGTTTGCTATTGACAAAAGTGATTTAATTTGTTTTTAATTTGTACTATAATGATATTTTTATCAGGTAAGTTATATGAGCCATCATTAGTAATTAATTGAAACATTAAGCATGATTACTTCATTTCTATTTGTTTTGTACTTTTATTTCTAAAGAAATGACTATGTTTACCAAATTACAGGTGACCTATCCTTGTATTATTCAATCATTCATTTTTGTTCTATCTATTCATTTACCCATTATTTTCAGTAATACTGGTCTCAAATTGCATGTGGTAATTTGGTAAATTACTTGTGTTTTGAAAGGAACATAATAGTATAGTATACATGGCATACACTGTAATAAACAATACTAAAATCGCTCAAATGAATGGAAAACAGTACCATAAATGAGGTAAAGAATGTTGTAATAAAATAGAAGTCACTCAACAATGTCATATCAACAGTAATGGTCAAATTTATTTCATAATTTCTCTAGGGGAGGGGGACCATGGTAATTACTAATATAATGGAATAGTGCAAGTTTTAGAGGAATCAACAAAAAGTTAATGATCAAAACCCAATATTTCAATGGACAATCAATCAATCAATCAATATCTAATAAATATTTTTTTAGTAAATGAATATAAAATAAATGCATTCATGGCAAATTAAATGTACATTATGTACGCATTAAAACACAAACATACATTACATTACATGTACATGTGTACACACTATACATACATACACATGTACTTACAAACATACACACATAATGTACATACACACTGTGCATTAAAGATC
>JZLH01S0365051.1:466-12438 GCA_001188425.1 Eucidaris tribuloides
TGTCAAGTCACCAAGGTGATATGTTGCCCGTAGACTAGAGCTCTGGCTTGGTATACATGACCTGATGACTGACGAAATTTTTTCCCCCTTGTTTTACTTTTTTTTCTAGTCAGTGTATTGTCCAGTAGATGGTATGGCATGGCTCCTTGGTCAGACCAAGGAGTTTAGTAACTCCTTGGTCAGACTCAGATGACAAATTCTATACCCCTTGCAGTAGGGTCTACTACATGGATCCTGGGTGTTAGACCCATGTCATCCCCCTTTTCTTTTTGAAGTGTAGATAGTAGGCCTATGGCTTGTTTGGTACATGCCCTTTGTTTACTTTTTGTCTTGTTTTTGGTACAGTATTTGTGCTACTAAAAACATTGTACAAGTATGTATATGTTCACTAACTACAATATGTTCATTATTTTGATGATTCGTTTGATTTGGAACGTACATGAAAATGCTAAAAATTTCAGATGGCGGCCATCTTGAAAAATAAAAAATAAAAAATAAAAAGCCCCTCTTTTTCATTTTTTTCAAAAACTCGGACGAGAAACATATATATTTTTTTACTTGGCCAATATCTATCCACTTGTTATTTCGTCGGCCCGTCTTTCTCCTTCCTTTCCTTGCCTTCTCAACATCGCATCATAACAGCTACCTTCACCTCTCCTCTTAAAGACAATGCTAACATTGTGAAGTTTCAATCTAAAAAAGTCGAACTGTGATATCAGAGCTATACATACATGTTTAAATGGACAAATAAACACCCTAGAATACAAACGTTTGGAAAGTTATGCTGCCACAGCATGTTATGCATTATGAATTACTGCTCCTGTCGAGTATAAATTAGTCAGACCTATAACACAGTAGTCTATGGGAGGAAATAGAGAAGGTGACACTGGACACTGTAGATTTTCACTTTTTTTAAAGCACTAAATCATCACTTTGAAGTACAGTTTTTTTTCAGGGCTTCATTTTTAGACCTTACCAGAAACACTTAGAGCATGGAGGATTATGTAGCTCACTTTTTTTTTCAACTGTAATCATTGTTAGCCTGTGGCTTATGTCCATACAATCTCAAACTCTGATCTTCTCCTAGTTTCCTTTCCACTTTAACTTCTTCCTGCTTTTCTTTATTCTGCCTCCTAACTCTTCTAATTATTAATCTCTAGATATTACATGTAATATTTTGAGTGTGGTATTGAACTGGTTACCTACTTTACCGGCATTTTGTACTATAGATTTGATTCAAAATCTGTTTTTTACCCCCCAGTTTTTGTATGTTTAAAAAACAAATACCATCATTGCATGCCTGGTTTATAGGTATGTCAGTAAACAGAAATTCTTTAATTGGTTATCTGACAATCACGAACGCATCTCTTAACTTAAAAAGGGGTCATTAACAAAACTAATTCTGCTCATAGTAATTCAAGATAATGCAAGTCCAGTTATATGCGTACTTGTTCTGATGTTGTGATTATATTGAATAATTCACAGTTTGCAAGTACATGTATAAAAGAAATATACAAATATACAATACCACATTGCATGTGACTGATTTGGTCCGTGGGCTTGAGCGGTTCTCCAGTTACCTCCGTCTCTAGCACATTATTCAGAGTAATTCATAACGTCGAAATTATGAATAAATATTGTCATATTATACTTTTGGCGACGCTGCAGTCTAGATTCCCCATTGAATACTTGCAAAATCATTTTTTCAACCCCGCTCTTCTATAACTATATTTACGTGCAATGCAAGGCTTTGAGTATTTAACATAGATGATGTTGCACAATACTGTTGTGAGGTGTAATGCTATACACTTAGTGATCAATAATGAGCGGTTTTAAAGGCAGGGCATCTCTTTAGCATGCCTAAAAATTAATATTGTGTATAACTACCCTAAACATCTTCAGATTTAACAGACATATCCTTCATAAATAAGGTAAGGACATGAGTGTTGTTTCGGTGTGCTGTTCATTCGTGGAGTGAAAACCACTTAAATTTGAAGTCGACTATAGTGGCTAAATTCACCTTTTTTTTAGATGATTTCCACTAGGATTACTTTAAGAGTGGAACTCCATTCTTATGAAGGTATAAAATGTTTACCCTCGTACACTGCAAAAACTGTGGGTGTTGCACAATATGAATACCGGAAGTGTTGATTTTCAACACTCTTGGTGTTAAAGCCAATGCCATTGGTGTTTGAAATAATTCGTTTGGTGTTTAAATAACACCGGGTGTTAAAATTTTACACCACGTCTGGTATCTATATTGTGCGACACCCTTGGTGTTAAATTTAACACCCCTGTTTTTGCATTGTAAAATAGTGAAGATTCCACTCTTTATATTTAGAGTTACATCTTTGGAGTTCAACACCTCTACGTGTTAGGTGGTATTTTTCGTTTGATACAAAGTGGTGCTAATGCACATCACGTCGTCTTATCTAGATATATTATCAATATTTCACGATACGTCACACAATTGGGGAATTGCAATGCTCTATTTCAGGTATGACAAGTCCCATTGGATTAGGCGTAATAACGCACTGACACACAAATAATGTAATTTGAGAAACCTAATTATTCCCGCGTAAGACACCTGTCCTGACCAAGGATTAATATTCAACTGATGTGTGCCCCAGTCGTTTCTTTCTAGAATGGTTTTCTTTTGTCTGAATTTTTTTTTTCACGTTCAGATTCTCAGTGTGGTTTTTTTAAGATGTATAGTGACAATTTTTTCGGACAATGAATGTATGGTGTATCAGTCCAAATTTGAAGAAAAAAAATATAATAATGAAAGCGTATTTTTTGACAGGAATTATGGCTCATAATGAGCAACAAACCATAACTAATAATGCACTTGTATATAATAGCTATATCATGCTAATTGTATTTCTTTTTTTTGGGGGGGGGATACGTACATACAGCTGTTCTGTGAACATAGTCTGCAAAAGTGCAAAGATCAGTACAACCAGATTAAAAAAATATACAATGTATGATATTATAATGAATAAAAACAATGTAAGCTTGACAAAAGAAAATAAACAATTAGATAAATGTGTTAACTTGTTAATTACGGAATGATACCCGCAATACATCCCGCTCTCTCTCTCTCTTTTAATGTCTTGATAACGCCCCACACACAAACACACACACACACACACACACACACACAGGCACACACACACACACTCAAACCTACAAATAAAGATATGAATGATTGATTAAATACATAAAATATCATTCATTCATGCATTCAGTCATTTATATTTATTAAGTGCAAATGCGCGCGTATGCATTTATGTGTACGTCGGTGTGTGTTTGTGTGTATGTGTGTGTATTATGTATGTATTTTTCATGTAGGTATACAATATATTTGTGAGACACAGGCGGAGGCAGAGAGAAATAGAGAGAAAAAGTAGGAGAAAAAGCAATATTAATGGGTCTAATATTTAATTTCTTTTTGTCAGTTTACGTCAAAATGGTATGAATAGCATTTCATCGGAGCTGGTGACCACAAGCATCAATTTAATTACAGCGCGATTGTTGTTCGTACAATATTGTTCCTTTTCAAATCCTGCCGGATATTAAGAGTTTCCCGAACACAAAAGACCCTTCATAACTCGAAGCTTCCGCATTTTATAACCATAAATCTCGACTTTCCTTGCATTACTATGCAATAATACAGTTTATAAATAAAATATTGTACGTGAAATGGTTGTCCTTGCATTGGGAACCTTAAAACGAGGAACTTAGCTTGTGTGTGTGTGTGTGTGTGTGTGTGTGTGTGTGTGTGTGTGTGTGTGTGTGTGTGTGTGTGTGTGTGTGTGTGTGTGTGTGTGTGTGTGTGTGTGTGTGTGTGTGTGTGTGTGTGTATTTGTGTAGTTGTATGTATGTGTGAGTGTTTGTGTGTCTGTCTGAGTGTGTTTGTTAACACAACAGCAAGAACATTGTTCAAAAACAAAAAAATAAATGCATATATCACGTTTGTTAAAATTATCAAAATACATATTGATAGCAATATAAATAATATAAATACATTATAAAGATAAGGTTATTCTCTTATATGTAGGACTATACCATTTTCGTGACAAATTCAATGCCGCTAATAATATATCTCATCTTTTGCCTCTGGGACTAACAGGGTTAATCTGTCATCCCAATCCTTCAAAATGCCGGCAAGGAGTTTCTGTCCAGCTGTTGAAGCTATACCCCCTTCTATTACCTTTTGCTTTCACACGAAATCCTGATTCAACAATCGCCATCCCACCTTTTTGCAGATAACTGATTACCGTCCTCTCCATCAACACGTAGGACCGTCGCAATATTTTCTCTCACGTCAAAAGCGTCTTATTCAGTGATGTACGTCCAGGAAAATGCACCACCTTTGTCGAAGCCGCTTTTAAACACAAATTTCTCAAACGAGGTGTAACAGAATATATTCTCTTACCGCTAATTTAGAAGAATTGCCTTCTACTCTGGAACCAACGAGCTAGTGCTTACTTCATTGGATAAACTTTTGGAAGAGTAGGAGTTTGTTTCGTGTGTGTGTGTGTGTGTGTGTGTGTGTGTGTGTGTGTGTGTGTGTGTGTGTGTGTGTGTGTGTGTGTGTGTGTGTGTGTGTGTGTGTGTGTGTGTGTGTGTGTGTGTGTGTGTGTGTGTGTGTGTGTGTGTGTGTGTGTGTGTGTGTGTGTGTATGTGTGTGTGTGTGTGTGTGTGTGTGTCTGTGTGTGTCTGCGTCTGTGTGTCTTTGAGTGAGTGTGTGCGCGCGTGTGTGTTTCATTTTTTTAAGTTTCTATTGTTAGCTCTGCCGAGTGTAAACTTGGAAATACCCAGAAAGTGGATTATCTGTATTCTCCGTCTCCATAGTTAATTTATTTTTCTAAATAACTAGCAATTTTTCATCAGAGAAAAATTCAACCGAATTCAAATAATTATAATTACAGTCCTGTCATTTTAGCACTTTTGTTTGGTATATTGTTATGATCGACTACCGTTACGTCAAATTGAACATTGTTATCATTAGAGGTTAGAGGCTAAAGCAAAATCGAAAATCCCCCGAAGTAATTGCCATTCAAGACATCTACCCACAGGAAAATTACCCCCAGGGCAATTATACCTTGGTCAATTATATTCTGGTCAATCACCCCCTAGGAAAATTCCCCTGAGGGCATTCACTCACGGACATTATTTTCCCGCGGCAATTACACCCGGACAATTACAACGAAAATCATACCCTTCATGTGGATAATGATTACAAACAATTAGCCGTAATAAAATGAAACAATGTGAAAACAAAGAAGTACGTCTAGAGAAACAAAAATAACATTCAGTTACATAGAACTTAATTCATTGAGCTGGAAAATAGCCTAAAATGACTTAATGTATATCGTTGAACAATAATTCCAGTTTAAAGACTATGAGATACAATGATCATCAATGCTGCTAGTCTCTCTGATAACATCTAAAAAGTACTGTATATGTAGGGGTGTGTAGGCCTTTCGTGAATAATTATCAAGGATACTTCATAGTAGAGTACGGTTTATTTTCTTTGAAGTCGAAGGGAAAATATACTGTTTTCCTTGTACTGCGATACTTCACGAAGGAACGATTGTCGTAAAAGTGGGGCAAACACCCTCATGGGATAGACGGCTATACACAAACACACAGACAGACACAGACACACACATACATACACACAGACACAGACACACACATACATACACACACTTTCTCTCTCTCTTCACACAACACACACACACACACACACACACACACCACACACACACACACACACACACACACACACACACACACACACACACACACACACACACACACACACACACACACACATACACACACACACACACATCCACAAACACATATTATTGTATATAATGTGGGTATATTATACATCTTTGCAAGCTAATATCATGTGCCGCAGGCGATACTTTCTCTTCCATCCTGATGTTGAGTTGGATACCCTGCCTTTTAGACCCTGATCACTCCAGACTCATTATCGGACATCCGTTTTTAACACAGATTTTTGACTTGGCGTCTTTCCGCTTTAAGAAAGCGAGCTGCAGACGACGGACAGCTTAACTTTTGGCGGGGAAACCTCCGGGTGGACATCGATTGTTAACTCCGATCGCATTTCAGTATTACTCGCGGGATAGACTGTACGGGGACCGGACAAACTCGACGCTTAGTTACGAGTTCGTGGCCATAAAAAAGCGCCAAACGTAAGTGTGTGAGGCACGTCAGCATCATAATTGAACTGGGAGCTTAACCCGAATAATGAAATAAGCGGCGAATATGTCGTTCAAGTTTAACACTTGTATAGATACTCGTTAAAGGCAAGGCATCTCTTTGCATATAATAAAGACCGAAGTTCTCCATTTTACAAATGTCAAATTCCGTTTTTCTCCGCCTTAGGCCCTAATTTTGCAATTTTCCGACTTGAATTTTTGTTGGAAGAAATGGCACAAATAACCTCAAACTTTCTAGGCCCATGATGGTTTTGATTCGGGTTTAGGGACAAATTTATAGGTAAAAACATGATTTCTTTGGCTTTATTAGGCGTCTTTTGGTAAATTGGTTTAGTTTTATTCAATAAATATTTATCAATTTTACTTAACTTTTCAGTTTGGGTAAAATGCTGTTTTCCGCGTTATACCTCACATTTCGTGATTTCCGCAGAAAATCCGCAACACGGAAAACTTCGGTCTTTAAATTATCATCGTGAAAATACACTGATGTACCGAAGAAAATACCATTTAAGCAAAGTATATACATTTCATACATACATTCATTTCGTCCATTTCAAGTTTCTTACAAAATAAATGACATTATAACACATTAAAAATCGTGATAACAAATTGATACATACATATTACATCATACTACGAAATGGGGGGAAAATCAACTGAAATAGAAGACAGCATAACACCCGAAAGGTGAGCTGTCTGCACTCTTAAAAATTCCGGGCCAGTCTGACTCGGAGAAAGGATCCGTTGGGGGCACACTCGGAAAAGGGTCAGTTTCAACCAAATTCCGGGTCAAGTTTGACCAAAATCCAAGTCAGGTTGACTCATATTTTGGTCAACCTTGACCCGAAATTTGGTTGAAACTGACCATTTTCCGAGTATGCCCCCAACGGATTTCTTTTCCGGGTCAGTCTGCATGACCCGGGATTTTTAAGAGTGTGAATTGGAGTACGCCGGTACACTACAAATTGAAGGGAAAAATGAAGAAAGGAGAAAAAAAGAAAAGAAAAGAACAAGAAAAAGGAGAGGAGAAAGGCGGTATGCGAGGGAATGTAAATCAGCCAGGAACTCAGGTTGGATGGAATTATAGTGACCATTAGCATTTCGAAATGAATTAAAGTATTACAGATACCAAAAATCCTCTTCTACTAACAGATCCTTACAGTACATGGGTGTTCATACGTGTGATATGTGAGATTTATTTACAATTTACAAAATAATGTGTACCATATGCATTTTTTTTTTAACACGACACATTTTTACAGTACATGGGTTTTCATCATATTTGAAATGTGAAATTTATTTACATTTTTGAACATGACAAATTTTTATGCATAGGCCTAAGTCGCATTATTATTAGACTAATACATGATTACTGAAATAATACAACTGAATTGACTGAAATCAGTAGGCTACACGCAGAGATTAACTAAGTTAGTTTTGGTTCATTTTTCAAATTCTAGATAAATACAGATCTTCCGATATCAGCCACACGTCCTTCATAAGTAACCTAAGGACATGCGTGATGTTGTGTTGTGCTGATGGAAGAGTGCAAAAGAGATTTCTTGCCTTTAACATAAAGGATAGTTCCACTTTATCACATTGAATATTTCATTTCGGGTTCAGTCTAACGTGTGTTATGCCACTTAGTCCAATCAAAATATACGAACAAAAGAACCGCTGAGCGCCGCCACTGACAAGTTCATGAATTTAATTTTGAATGTTGAAGCAGACTTGAATTGTCAACGTTTGTTAGCACAGTGGTGAGCCACAATCTTTACAAATTACACACACGATCTGCCAATCTTTTTGAGCGCGAGCGGTTGAGGTTTAATCATCTGACATAAAGCAATTCATGCTTACGCATGTATGAGGTCGGACAACAGTCACTTAATAGATTTAGGGCGATAAGCGTTAGTGACATGTTACCTGCTGTCTCCTGCCCCACCCCATCCCACCCACATTCCTACCCCGACCCCATCCCCACGTCATCCCCACGCTATCCCCAGTCCATCCCCAAATCCTACACTCTTACATTTATTGCTAAAGATTGTCTTATTTATTTTTCGTCAAGACGCACATTTCGCAAGGGCAGCTTACTGATAATCACTGCAAAGCTTTTGGTCAGAGCACTAAGACTTTTACCACTTCCTGAAGGCCTACAAATCAATTCCTGTAATGAAAGGGAGAGCTATAAATGCAGACTTCAGGTGGATTTTTATTTATTTAGTCCAAAGTGCAGACGGGAACAATCACCAAGCATGTCACATCTGGATTTTGAGATCTGTAAACAGATCTGAAGATGAGAACAGATAGCAAGGAAGCGGTCCGTCATCCACAGATAATATACGCGATGCATTGAACATCATTATTGCTCATACCCATGTTTTTGACTGGTGAATGTTTAAGCTTAGTCGCAGCTTAATAATCTCATGAAGATGATCTGAAGATCTGGGGCATAGAACAAATCTTAAGTCAAAGATAAACGTGTTTGTCTATGAGGCTCATTTAGTGCAACCAGGCACGTGGGTACGAATTTGTGCTCCAAGGGGGTGCTTTATGGTGCAAATTAATGTGACAACCCCCCCCCCAACCTCCCCCCCCCCCCCAAAAAAAGTGATCAGGCTGTTTTACGCTGTTTAAAATGTAAGACAAGAAGATGTCAACAAACACGGATGGTGCAGAATTCTTTAAGACGCCGCGACCCCCCCCCCCCGGAAAAAACAGACTGGGGTGCTGGAACATCCGGTGTTATGCCCTCCTACAAAAAGGTGAGGGTGCCGCGGCACCCCTAGTACCACTGTCTCTCAGGGTCCAGGGTATAAACGTTATCCATGTAATAACATGGAGTATTCTAATACCAAAAAAGAAACTAAACCTACTACACGATTGTTATCTCATTGTCGTCTCGGTTGAATGTGAAAAGTATAGTGAATGTATGTGTGTGTGTGTGTGTAGTGTGTGTGTGTGTGTGTGTGTGTGTGTGTGTGTGTGTGTGTGTGTGTGTGTGTGTGTGTGTGTGTGTGTGTATGTATGTGTGTGTGTGTCTGTCAGTATCTGTCTGTGTCTATTTGCGCGCGCGCGCGCGCATGTGTGTGTGTGTGTATGTGTGTCTGTATGTGCATGTGTTTGTATGTATATGTATGTATGTGTGTGCCTGTGCGTGTGTGTTTGTGTTTGTGCAAGGAGCTTCAAGGTTTGTGTGCGCATGTGTGTGCGTGTGTGTATGTGTGTGTTTGTTGTGTGTATTTATATGTCCATTTGCACGCATGTGTTCGTGTGCTTGTAATGTGCATGGTTGTGTTTTTATGTGTGCATGTGTATATGTATCCGTGTATCATAGATATCTGCATACGGTTTTACCACACAATTTTGCAAAACCAATGTTTTGAGGTATTTTATTTCTCTCACTGAAAATAAAGTAACATCTGATTACATATATAGGTGCATATATGCATACCATACATGCATACATGTATACATGCATACATACATACATACATACATACATACATACATACACAAATACACACATACACGCATACATGCATACACGCATACACACACATACGAACACTCAACTAAACAATATATATGTGCAGATTGACACTATTTAACCTATCAATCATACAAAACTTACAAAAAATAAGCCGTCAAAGCAATATTGGAAAAATTGGATGAAAATTAATTTGGTTCTCTTTATATGATTAGCAGATTAATTTGGGTGGTATAAACAATGAGAACAGTGTCTTGCTTTCTTACCCATATGATGAACTTTTAGTATTTACATTTTATGATTTTTCGTCAAATCTGTTCATTCCATTTTTTAAAATTGTTATTGAAGACACTATATAACATTGTGGAAGCCCCATTTAAAAAAATGTCAAATTTTGATATCTGACATATCTGACAGTGTTTGGATGGACAAAATAATAAACACCCCAGATTACAAAACTTCAACAGTTATGCTGTCACTCGTAAAACATGTACAGATAAAAATCAGCACATGAATTATTCTCAGCTGATGAAAATTCTGCAACACAGCAGTCTATGCAGGAAAACGGGAATGATCGCTCATTGATTTTCACGTTTTAAAAGCATTTCAAGCCCAGGTATAGTTTTGGTAAATGGTAAAAAATGAAATTCTTTGCAATCATGTTTTTAGATACACCTATATGATCTATCAATGCTCTGAAAATTGTTCGCTCTGAAACTCAATTTTTTTAATAGAAATTACTCAAAATATAAAATCTCGGTGGGGGAGGGGGGGGGACCCCGAGATCTCCCATAGGTAATGTACATACCGCTACATGTTCTCCTTTAATTTAAACATCGAAATTTGTCACTATGAACGCTTTTCAGTAGGTTTAATGTTGTTTTCTGGTGTCTGGGGGAGAATAGAATACCTTGTGAAAGATTGACAAAAATTTTGTCTGATCGACCAATGGCTTTTATGATCATTTTGAAATACAATTTTTTCAGGGCTTCATTTTTAGACCTCATCAGAGACACTGGTAGCATGGGGAATCATGTAGCTCAGATGTTTTGAACTGGAAATATTGTTATACGATGCCTTAAATGGAAAATGGCGAGATTGGCAGAAGTCCTCAAATAAGGATACAATACTCCCAGAATGGACTGTACTGTATAAAGTTTCTGTTGTAAAAAAATTCACAGTCTTACATGTTCTCTTTGTTGTACAATATCAGAAAATACTGTGATTGAAACATTTGTTGTAAAACTTTCTATGGGATCAATGCCTATCAGGGCCGGAGATTAATGATTGTTTCTCTACAAGTTAATAAATTGAAGACAAATCCTTCCAACGTGAATATGCACTCTAGCCAGCATAATATATTGGTATATGTTTCAACTCATTTGGTTCTTGAGGCATTTTTGACTCATCCTAATCATGTCACTGCCCTTTAATATAAAAATCATCTTTATTTCAAATCAAATCAAATTAAAGATGTTACAAACGTATATACCCAGGTCCTCTGCCAGAAGAGGACAGGTTCCGTCTCACCTGGCAAGTGGAAGGATTAGAATAATTTCTGTAAAAAAAAATAAAAGTAATTTCTGTAAAATACTCAATTGAATCAAAATGTAGCTTTATCGAATAAACCCCATGATACTACGATACTACAAGGGCCAAGTATCACACCTGATGCAAACCTCGATGAAATATCGTAACATATACCATGTAAGACCATCTGCAACACTTGAGTGCATGTTGCAACAGTTTCGAAGCGATGAAGTGTTCATGTCTCGTCTATCAAGCTGTTTGATAAAACGCGTGGCAAATTCATGTTTGCCCGGCTTTCTGGGCGGGCAGAACAAGCTATTTGTTCACTCGCGGAGAACAATATTGACACATGAAACAGAACGCCAGGCTAAAATGATTTTTCTTTAAGTAATATGTTTTACAAATACACAATAGCCAGTATCTCTGTCAGTTTCTGAAATGAAAGGAGATGCACTAGTTCAACAAAACGCTACTTCTTTCCGCCTCGCCGCAGATATCAGTTCCATGACGGCTCATTGTTTGTCGATGACGATAGATTTGTGAATCGATAGTCGAGCGAGAGGATCGAAACAAAAGCCTCGACTCGCAGGTGTCTGGGGCTCTTTATAGCTTTCATTTTGTAAGCATTATTTCCGGTGCACTTTTGGGAGCAAATCAAGTTGACATTTCTGTGTCGTTTTAATCAATTT
>JZLH01S0365118.1:40829-53860 GCA_001188425.1 Eucidaris tribuloides
CTGTGGTGTTTTCAGCAAGTAGGAACTCGGTACTTTTTCTCAAATAAGATACTTTGTTCGCATAATTCGTTAATAGTAGAACAAACAGATTACTTATTCAACGGTATTTTGTAAGGCGCTTAATACAACTGTTTCTAAGCGCACATGATATAAACAATACATACATTTAAAGTGCGCAAATTCTACATTTAGAAATCGTTCCTGCAAAAAAAGTGTACCGATATTATTGACGATCACGAAAATGATAACACAAATATTTTCAATGATCACGACGAAGATTAAGGGGTTTAGAGAGCTTGTGATGATGATTGTTTGATGCTGCTGAGATGATAAAAAAAAATGAAATAAGGTAGGCATAAAGTTAAAATTACAACGATGGTAAAAAAACATGGCAAGGTGGATAAGAAAATAGGTATGATTGGATGGTCATAATGATGATGATGATGATGATGATGATGATGATGATGATGATGACGATGATGATGATGGTCATGATGGTCATGATGGTCATGAGGAGTAGGAGTGAAGAAGAAGAAGAAGAAGAAGAAGAAGAAGAAGAAGAAGAAGAAGAAGAAGAACTAGAAATATCACTGAAGGTGATTAATACCCCGCCCCATCACATACCCGACTCATTGCCATAATATGCTGTTACCATGGCAATGCAGTTGCCGACATGCAAACATTATGTCTTGCACATCATCACCTTAAGACCAATGTGTGACCCAAATTTCATGAGGATTGGTCAAAAACTGAGGAAGTAATTGGATCCACAAGATTTTTACCTGATTTATTACTATAAATATTCTGTTACCATGGCAACGCAGTTTCCAACACATGTAAAAAGTATGTCTTGCACATTTTCACCTCAAGACCAATGTGTGACCCAATTTTCATGAGGATTGGTCAAAAACTGAAAAAAGTAGTTTGATCCGCAATATTTGCAACGGACCGACCGCCCGACCGTACGCTGATTCCTATATACCTAGTGGAGCAGATAACTGCATATTTTGGGTCGAATCGTTCAAATTGTGATAAAAGCACCAAAATTGGCATGGATATTCTTCGAAGGGTGTCCTATCAGAAAATAACGCGGGCCACGTGAAATTTTTAAAATGGTGGGTTATGGGGGCCATTTTTCAAAATGGCCGCCATGTGCAACCTATATTAAGCAGTTTTGAAAATGATTTTGAATGGAACCTGCTATAACCATGAGTTTGGTATCATTTTAAAGACATTTAAATTTTCTGCAAGATGATACCACACTTTATTGGATTGTACTAAATTTGACAGCACTTTTACGCCAAGAATGTGAGTTTTTTAACTTTTTTTTTCAAAAATTGAAATTTTAGTGAATATATATTTTTCTCTATTTCAAAATAGTTTGCCAGGGAGACATCAAATCTTGGCATAAAACTGCCTCAATATATAGTCCATATTGTATCGAAATGGCACATTCACTGCATTTTTATAAAATGTGAGATATTGCTTTAAAGTTAACACCAAAGTATTGGCTAAAACAGCATGTTGTACGCTACAACACGCTTGGGAGTCTCCCGTAGCGAAGACTGGTTCCTTTCTAATAGCTCGCGGTAGCGCTTGTTTTGGACCACTGTTTGATGCAAGACACAGATTTTATGGAATGTAAAAATAATGAATATAAATGCATTAATTTGTATTACCTTTCAACGTAAAAC
Organism: Eucidaris tribuloides; assembly: GCA_001188425.1. Lineage (NCBI taxonomy): Eukaryota > Metazoa > Echinodermata > Echinoidea > Cidaroida > Cidaridae > Eucidaris > Eucidaris tribuloides. The sequence continues at coordinate 42,524 of JZLH01S0365118.1, forward strand.
GTCCGTTGAGGCGTCTTCATTTGTTGTAAATGTAACTCACTGATACATTTACTGTCCGGCAAATATGGGTTGCTAATTTACGTGACTTTGGCTGGGTTAACGGGCATTGTGGGCGTACGTGTTAATTCAAGCGTTGATATCAATGGAGCGCGGGTAGATGAGCGGCGAGGATGTCCTGTGTTGTGAAGTGGGACGGCCTTGCAACAATTGCCGAGGTCTGGGGTAGTATAGCATCTTTGGCGCTATACTACCTCATAGTTCTATGGGTTGCCTATATGGCAATCTATTGAGCAATTTAAAGACTTCGTTTGAATGGAACCTACTCTTATAATGTGTATGGTATCATATACGAAAATCAAATTCTTGACAACTTGATACGACATTCAATCAAATTAGTGTAAGCTTTCATAGCAGTTTGGACCCAGAAATTTGCATTTTGTCCATTTTCTCCTGACTGTGATTTTTTTTTAAAATGGGTATTTTGCCAGATTTACAGAAATATTGTGAATATGACATCAAAACTTTTCAAACGACCGCAGATCTATATCTTAATGATTATGTGAAAATGTTACAATCATTCCATTCTTATTTTAAAAAGGTATCATGTTCCCAAACTTAAGAGCGTAGGCCTAGGGTAAGCCAAAACAGCATTTTATACGTAGGCACAGGCAAGTACTATTGCATCTGGAGCCTGGACAGCAGCCACCCAAGTAGAAAATAGTAAATAAAGATAAGTGAGTAAATAAATAAATGAATAAATAGATGAATAAATAAATAAATGAATGAATAAATAAATAAACAAATAAATAAATAAATAAGTTAATAAATACATAATAAAGAATGACTTAATGAGTTCATTAATCAATAATTAAAGAAATAAAGAAACTGGAATAAACAAATACGACACACAACGTAATTTATTTTTTATATCACCGATACTCGAAAGTTGGTCATATACATGTATAGTGGTTTGGTGGTAGGTTTTTTGTGTTATAGTTGTAGGCGACACTTCTTGTTTGAGAAGTCCAACACATCCACTGGATGACTCCTTGCACTATGCCTCGTGACTTATATCTCCAAGAAGTTGCTAGTGTGCAGCAACAGCCACACCCCCAGTAAACCTTGTTGGCTCATGGGCTCGAGGGTAGCACACGAAAATTCCTGTGTGTGACGGAGTATGTATTGCTCCACATCTTATGTGTATATGTGCCTAAAGATGATAAGAGAGTGAAATTCTAGCACAACCAGGGCACAGTAGTACAGTGGCGTACCGTGGGTCAACTCATGGGGGGGGGGATGGGGTGGCATCCAATCACTCATTCAAAATTATATTTTTAGATGATGGATTTTTAAGCGCCTGCGTATACGACAAGCATACAGTAGGTCTATTGAAAACGTGAGGGTTTGTTTGGCAACTTTTTGTATCAAAATATAATCACCATTTTCATATTTATTTTTATAGGAATTGCATTTCCATGCAAGTCATAATTGAGGAAAAGCAATTCCGTGAGTGATTGCAAGAAGGAAACAATATAGGAAACTTTGAATCTTCAACAAGACAAACTCGTTTTGTGATGTATTTTTTTTTCAAAGTAATTCGAAATAATTTACACTGCAATGTAAGAGCAAATGGAATTATGTAAGTAATAAATGAAGTTACATAACCCTCTTTTCGATTTGAAATTATAATAGGGCACCCGGTGACGAAACTGAATTTAATTTTAAATGAATGCAAAATGTTGCACACACAAAATGTATGCCACATGGGTAATGGATTTTGGAGGAGAAATTTCTACATAAAATATTTTGATTTTTTTTGATAAATGTGTATGCAATACGGGATGCAATATTGCCCACGCTACAGCTGGTTCAAAGTGAATAACAGATGTATCTCTGGGAGCGAGCGCAGCCAGCGAGCGGTTTTGAAGGCGAAAACAATTCATTTTGGGGAAGGGGGAGAAGCCTCTTGGTAATAAACTCAATCCATCATGTATTCTGGTTCAGTGTAAATCATTACATGATTTGTAATGGCCTTTTTTACAATGAAAATTGAACAAGAACCCAAAATTCACCCAACCAGAAACCAGGTGAAAAGGTTTCTATGAGAACTAGGACGAGGTGGAGTAAGTGGTGTCACGCAGCAAGCATTATAGTTGCTTATGAAAATATGCCACAAAAATATATATTTCGGAACATTTCAATGATTATCAAACAAAGCCATCCAATTAACGCTGGAAATATACACTCCTAAAAGATTTAAAACACACATTCAGATTTATGGGGATGTTGTGTTTGTGCATCTATAGGGAATTTCACCTATTAATTATCTGACTGTAAATAAAACAAAGGATTATTGACAGAAAGCTGTTGACTTAAACGGAATGTAATTCTAAGAAATTACACATTTCTTTGCGATACACTAAATGAAATGACTGTTATCTTTTGTGACAAATTTTCAGTGTTTGTACAGTTGCGACACAAAACCAGAAGTAATTTCTCTCATTAGTTTTTTTTATAACTCCCGAGAATAAATTGATAAACAAATGAACTAAGGAACCCTATCAAACTGATGTTTTTACTTATTGTACTTACGTTGCATAAGCAAGCCCATGTAGTAGATGCAAATATTACTCATTTCCAATATTGTACAATTATTAATATTATGCTTAGAGGTTGGCATTTCTGTTAAACTCCCAGTTTTGTTTGCTAGTGTCCATACTTCTTATTGAAATCGCAAAATGACTTAGATATTGTTAAATGACATATTTTTAGAACTAAAAGCAGCCGGAGACATCTTGTTTTCAGGATATCCGTCCGTCCGTCCATTGCCGGTTCTAGTTTCCGCGATGACTCAAGAACCAGTGATTAGATTTTAATAAAACGAGGGTGAGTTATGACCTATAACGCAAAGATGAACTGATGAATTTTTTTAAGTTGAAAGGTCAGAAGGCCAAAGGACACAGAGCCTAATACATTGTACATGTCTAATTTGGTTCACTACTGCGATAACTCAAGAATGGTTTAACTTGGGTCAAGCATGTGAAATGAGGCACCGATGGAGCCAGTTAAAAGTTCAAAGGTCAAAAGTCACAAGCCCTTATATATCTCAAGAACGGCATATGGGATTTCTATGGAACTTTGGTCAAATGTGTACTATGAGTCACTGATAGAAATATTGAGTTTGAGGAGTTGAAGCGTCGCAGGTCAAAGGTCACGGGGCCTCAAAATGGCTGATTTGAGCTCGTTACCATGATAACTTGAGAAATTAGGCTTATCAGATTTTGTTGTAACTTGTCGAAGCAGTAGTAAGAGGAACCAATTGAGTACTTAAATTTTGGAGTTGAAAGGTCAAAGGTCAAGAGTTACAAGGACCTTTTATACATGTCTGATTAAGTCTCGTTGTCATGGTAACTTCTTTAGAATTAATGATCAGATTGGGTACAGCATGTGGCTTTTCGATTTCTGCCTGATTGTGTGGTTGTGCGGTTTGCAGAGGCATACCCATGGAATGTGCTAAGTCAAACTACTCTAGTTGTTTCTTATAACAGCTTATTTTACTACTTGCATACAACATTTTAAAGATCTATTGGTTAAATATAACGGTTTTCCCACTTTGTGCGGAATTGTACTCAATAAACAATTATGTACTTGAAAAGCCATATTTTTATCCATTTTTCGTTGTAAATGATAGAAAGAAGTGATTATGGCGTCTGAGATTATTCTTTTTGGATTTAATGTGATGTAAAACATATATTTTGGCACAAAATCATCGAAATTGGCCAAGGGGATGCATTTTTATGATAGAAATACTAATTCTGGCGGCCATTTTGAATAATTACGAAAAAATGGCCGCCATTTTAGAATTTCGCGTGGCCCGCGTACTTTTTGTAATAGTTGGCCCAAACTGACTCTACATGCCAATTTTCATGCTTTTATCACAATTTGAACGATTTTTCAGTTATCTGCTCCACTAACCCCCCTTCAAACTTCGTTTGGCGGGGGTATAAAAAGAAAAAGAAGAAAAAAAAAGAAGAAGAAGAAGAAGAAGAAGATTCCAATGATAATGAGGATGAGGATGATGAAGATGAGGAGGAGGATGATGAAGATGAGGAGGAGGAGATGGAGGGGGTGATGACAATCTGATAAAACTGATATAAATGATGATGATGATGATAATGATAAATGAGAGTATTAATATTTGATGGTCAACATCATCACAATCATGATAATAATAATCACTTGAAACTTACTTTCTCCATATATGCGAGCAGAGCCTCTTTGTTGTCTTCCCAGATTCTGGGTAACCTACTCGCACTCGGAAATTTTAGACAACCAATCTCCAATGTGATTTCAAAACAGTTCGTAGCCAAGTAGTTGTAATCTTGCATACCTGACAAAAGAAGCATTGTACGAGAAAGAAAAATATGATGAATTGTGTCAGTAATTTTACCTTCATCCATATTCTCGCTATTGTTCCTTCGACATTTCAAAGTACAATAGTACATGTCTCTTGGCTCACAATGGAACTGATTTGTCGAAAAGATGTCACATCTTTTCAACAAATCTTGTCTCATTTCAGAAATATAATTTTTGTACTTAGAAGCGTTATTTTCACACTGAAAAGGTGTCCAGCACCACTATAAGGCAAAACACGGTATAGGAACTCTTATTGGCATCCAAATGATGCTAGTAAAATCTAAAATGGCGTGACAAAATGGGACTCCTTAATGAAGCAATATCGTGTGTTTTGGAGGAATATAACTTTGATTTTTATGTTCTTTCACCCCATCAATCAGGCTTTCGTAAGGGTCATAGTACTCATACTGTTTTTAACCTATATACTGACTATATTTACAGACGAATGGAAATGGGTCAAATGACTGGCGCGGTCTTTATAGACCTGCGCAAAGCGTTTGACTCTGTAGATCGTGTGATTAGTTTGTTGATTATTTAAGTAAAGTTGTGCAAGGAAAAAATGAATCAGACTGGGGTACAACAGTGCCGAGTGTACCACAAGGTGCCAGTTTGGGCCCATTGTTGTTTACTCTTATGGTGAATGATCTCCCGAAGGTGGTATCCAAATGCAAAGTGATGTTATACGCGGATGATGCTGTACTATTCATTAGCAGTCAAAGAAGTGAGGACATTGAAGATGCATTGAATTTTGACCTCAAACAAGTACATGAGTGGGTCAAAGTAAATAATTTGCCATTAAATCAAACAAAAACTGAATTCATGCTATTTGGTTCACAGACAAAGCTATCCAAACTAAAAAAAAATGTCTGCATTAGATTGGAACAATTTCAAATTTCTCAGGTTTACACCTACAAGTATTTAGGAGTCTGGCTAGACCTTACCTCGACGGCCCGGTGCGTGCGAGTCTGTCGAGGTTAGGCTAGACCCAACATTAAACAGCAAAGAACATGTTACAAAAATTGACTTGGTCGTTCAAAAAGATACCTACCTTTAGAGCCACATAAGCTTCTTGCCAATGCATTAGTTCTACCTTTATTTGAATACTGTTGTACTGTATGGTCTCACTGTTCGCAAAAAGTAGTAGATATAATTGTTAAACTGCACAAGAAAATGGCCAGAGTAATTGTGGGTGCCGATGTAAGAACTCCAACTCAAGAATTTTTTAATAAACTGAAATGGGAAGATATTCGAGACAGGTGGATTTTTTCCAAGTTCAAAATGATTCATTCTGTTTTTGAAACTCAAAGCCCACTTTATATTTTAAAAATGTTTACTAAATCTCAGTCGTTTGCACAATCATAGAACGTGCAGTGCGGAAAATGTTGGTTTAATTTTACCCAAAATAAAAACCCAAATGGGAGAGCAAAGTTACTCATACGAAGGTGTGGCACTTTGGAACGGTTTGCCAAACCATATGAGGAATGCGCCTTCAAGTTTATAATTTTCTCTTTTGTTTTGGCGCCATTTCGTTCAAATCTCTTATAAGCTAGTCCATTTTGTTTTGCTTAACTGATTGAACATATGTTTTATTTAAAAATCGTGCTCGTTTGTTTTATAATGTTTGTAAGTTTATTCTTTGTATTTTATTGTAGGGCCTCCATGAAAAACACTGCTCAACCACTGATGGAGCTACCGTACTGAAAAAGACATAATGAATAAATAAATGAATAAATAAATAAATAAATAAATAAATAAATAAATAAATAATCCATTTGATTTGTTTGTGAGGTAAACCTAAAGCCAGAATTAGACAAAGACCCTGCAGAAATTATATCATAGAACTGTTGTCAGAATTTATTGTCTTCAATTATCACCCTCTTTCCGACGTCATCATTTTCATATTCCGCTTCATTCATGGTCACAAGATTACATGTGATGCAGATCAAACACCATAGTCCAACGAAATGACAAAAATGGGGGTTTTAAGTCCGTTTTGATTTGTAGACACACATGTCGCTGTTAGGGAAATTTCTTTGCTAACGTAGTCGTAATTCACAGAAGAAGAAGACATAAATAAATAAAAATGAATAAAAAATAAATAAAATTGAATAAATAAATAAATAAACAAACAAAAAATGAAAATAATGAATAAATGAATAAATAAATAAATAAATATATAAATAAATAAATGGTGGTGTGACGAAATTCTTTGATAATCGTCATTACATTCCCCACCGAGTTGCGCTCCGTTAGTCACGCCAACTCCGCACACCTTCTCCCAACTCTTGGCTACCAACCCCATCACCTTGAGGGCGCGGGGTCACGCCTGAGTGATGCCTTCATCTGGAAAACGGTATATTTCCTCCTCCTCCTCCTACTCCTCTCACTCGCGTATGGTGGTAGATCATATTTTCCGATATGTTGAAATGATTTGCCCTCGGGGGCGCAGACGCGATTTGTCTCATTACTACCGGCCAATTTGCATCGCTGACAGATGATTTTAGAAGCATCAACACTGGGGTGGTTTCTTGTGTTCAGGAAAGCCACGAAGTTTCAGCTTCCTTATCTGTAATTCTCTTGCTGAAGGTTTGTTCTTTATTGATTGAAACCCGAAATAATCTTTATGTGATGCATATTTCTCTGTTATACACTAATCGTCCTCATAGCCTTAGGAGTTATTAAAATTTAATCCCGAGGTTCAATACGCAAGACCACCAAAAAATTGACATCACTTTTTGTTTTGTAAATTATATTTGTTATGGAATAGCTGTGTTAAATCTATATGTTGTAACTGTGTATCTTTGTATGATTCTATGTTATTGTATGCATATACAGTATAAACATATATCGTTGAAGGGCAATAAAACATTGAATTGAATTGAATTATTAGTTAGTACCTGGACTTAACAATATGAAACAACTTGAAGAGTGGTACCAAATACCAAATTCGAATCGTTCGTCGATAGTGTATGCGTGTCAATTAAATCTGCAACATCGATTGAGAACAAGCTCGAGATACAATGCAATATTTTTCAACATTAAAGTGATACGCTAACATTGTGGAGCTTCAATTAAAAAAAATTGTCAAACTTTGCTATCTGAGCTACATAGTAGTGTTCAAATGGACAAATAAACACCATAGAGTACAAAAGTTTGGAAAGTTGCACTGCCAATTGCAAGTTATGCATGAATAAACAATTAAAACTCGGGGCGAATTTTAATAACCTAGGTGTACACACAGTAAGTCTATGGGAGGAAATGGGCAAGTGAATCTGGTCAACTTACGATTTTCACTTTTTTAATGCACTAAATAATCATTTTGAAATACAATTTTTTCAGGGCTTCATTTTTAGACCTCATCAAAGACACTGGTAGCATGGGGAATCATGTGGTTCAGATTTTTTTAACTGTGGTAAATGTTAGATAATACCTTTAATTATCAGGCACCAGATTTCGCTATGTACACTTTCAATGGCCAAAAGGTTAGTGACATGATTGGGAACACTTGAAAATGCCTCAAGAACCAAATGAGTTGAAATATATACCAACTATACACCAGCCGGAGTGGATCTCCCAGCTGGAAGGATTTGTCTGTAATTTGTTTACTTAAGGAGAATCAAGCATGAGCATACCAGTATTTTAATTTTATTGGGGCACGATAAAAATAGGACCCATAGAGAGCCACACAACAGCTTTGCCTAGCACACGGGATAATGACATTAGTTATTTTAGAATGAGTCAACGTTTGACTACAAGATTTTCACAGGAGAATCCTTGCATAGTTTACTTGATTCTAGAGTAGTTTCAGCCCAAGTTGAGGACTACCCAGGGCTGGCACTCAAAATTTTGATTTCCCCCTACGCCACATGCGTATTTTCCCCTACGCCTAATTAACCATATTTTCCCATACGAACCTATACAAAATCGACATTTCCCCGACGAAGGTAGGTTTTCCCCAAAAAAATAACCTTAGAAAATGCAAAATATTGATGACAATTTCTTCGCCGATGGACAAAATGGGCAAATATAATCGCAATTCCTTCGAAAATTAGAAATTCAGAAAAATCCTCAAAACCCCCTACGGAAGGTCATTTTCCCCGTAGGTATCCCCTACAACCTACGCATGGCCAAAATCCCCTACGGTAGGGGATTTCCCCTACGAGTGGCAGTCTTGGGACTACCCCTAATCATGTTATTTACCATTATGTGCGCAGAAATTATTTCTCTTCTGATTCTGATCTGATTCGTGGGGAAGAGAGGTGCGGCAAGACCCTTTCTCTTCGTGAGGCGTACAAGCGATCAAACCAATTACGACAAGGTTTTCTCCTAAGATGAAACTTAACACCACCAGTTGTGTAAAATAACACCCGCCAAAGATTGCCTGTTGGTTCTGTGCACCTCGCCTTCATCTAAAAAAATATTGGTTCTGTTTCACTGAAATCCTCGTGTATACCGATTTCCTCCTGCCCTCAAGCATTTTGAATGACCCTCTCCTTCTTTTACCTTACCCCGTGCATCATTTATAATAAACCGAAAAATGGAATTTTGTGATTTTGACAAGGTCATCTCATTCTTCTTTTTGTATTATTTGTTCATGATACACTCCTGCTCATAATTATGGAATATTTTGTTGATACTTCAGTTCTTTCTCCTATATCGTCCAAAATTTTCAAGGTAAGTGTTTATTTCACAAAAACGCAGTATGTGAAGCAATTTTTGGATTTCATGAGATGATTAAAGTAAAAACTAAAATACATTTGAGCGCAATAACAATTATATATATATATATTTTTTAAATCCACCAAAGATCATAAAAAAAGGTATTGAATTAAAGTAATTAAAATAACAACACAAAAACTGATAAATTTTGATCTAATGTCAATTATCATTAAATTAACATCAGAGTAGTCTATTACAAGTCTAATAACGCGCGTAACCACCACGTGACTCAACAACAAATCTGAGTACCGCCATTTTTAAACACAGGTTTTAGCGTCGAGTCGGACGCTACAAAATGCTCAGCATTCCTGAAATACTTAGATTATAATTGTTTCACCGGGGGTGAGCAAATATTAATCCCAGATGTACCGTTCACGGAAAAATGGCAACTTCTAAAATGTCTCTAAAATGTTCCATAATTATGAGCATGAGTGTATGAAATTATCTGATCATATTGTCTACTCAATTCTGTCCATCCACAACCTGGTAAACAATGTAAATCATAGTCGCAAACACATGAATAATGACTCTTGTCAAAAGGTTGCTTTTATATGATTAACCTTCACCCTTGTTACGGGGAGGGTGTGGGGAATTCATCAATGTATACATACTGTTGAAGAAACGGTGACAGCATATGCTGCTGAAATTACCAATGATAACAAAATTAATGTTTACACACTAAAAAATAAATTTGCGCACAAGGTGCAACTTTGCGGAAATAGGTGCAGATCAATTTCTGCCGCGGTATTCAAGCAATTCTGCACCTTTCACGGCTGAGCGCTCGCCCCACTCCATTATGTTTGCAAGTTTGCACCTTTTAGGTGCACATTTATGCAAATTTATGGATGTTTTGTCTACCGAAGCCTGGTGTGAGCTATTTCTACCATCTGTTTCTATGAATACAATTTCAATACGGAAAATGCAACTTGCATACATTGTACTACTTTCTACGTCGGACAAGCTCAGACAAGCTTTCAGGTGGTATGCATGGAATTTGAATATATTACGAAAGCGGTCTATAGGTCCAAAGTTTGCACCTTAAAAGGATGAAAATAATGCACCTTCGGCTTCAACACTATATACTTATCTGAAAATACACACCTTCACGGCCAGCGTGTTGGCCAAGTGGGTAGAGCGTCCGTCTCACGTGCGGAAAGTCGCAGGTTCGAGCCCCGGTAAGGTCATATTTGTACGAGTTTTTAAATATTTGTAAATGTCAATTAATAAAGTGTATTATAATGTAAATACCATAAATAGCACTCGAATTAACGTAAATTGCGGTTCACACACAAAAGCACACAGTTTGCAAGAAAAAGAAGAATACTTTTTATTTTCTATGGTGCAACTTTGCACCTTTCAGAAAGGTGCAAAGTTGCACTTTTAAAGGTGCTCCCAGTGTGATATTGGTCTGCACCTTTAAAGGTGCAAAGTTGAGCCTATTTTTCCTAGTGTGGCGCATTTGAAGTCACGATCTCATTAGCTATTGGATCGAATTATTTCAAATACAATATAAATGTAAATTTTGCTCATGTACATACATTAGTAAATGTTATCAGTGTAAAACTATGTATAAATGTGTCAACATTGTCCTTCTCGGTCCTTCTAACCAGTACTTGATTTCCTTCTAAATAGCACTTCGTTTAATCAGGTGGGGATTTTATAAATACATATTCACCTGCTGAAAATCCAAATCTACCAGAAAAAGAGTGAAACTACTTTGTAGAGTTTCTGAATAATGTCCTACCACACGAACGCGGAATTGGGTGCCTACAACCCCCGCAAGCAATACATGCATTTACCGTTACCGTCGCGTCCCCCAGGAGTCTGCAATTAATTTCAAGCTGTGGAAGAGCGTTTCTATATCGGCATTCATGGGTGGAGTTCTCCCTGATAAAACAGTGAAACCCACGGAGCTGAGGTTGGGGCGATGACAAGCCAACTTCCTGCGCGATGCACCCTGGGTCATCTCAAGTTCATTGTCACGCGTGTGACCGTGACACACTATAAAACAATCTCGGGTTTGGATGTGTTGTTTGGTTTGTTACGCGGATTAGTGTCGTGGTTCGCACATAGTCACAAGGAAGAGTTATACATCAGTAATGGGAACATTTAAGTAAATACTGTATTTACAAAGCACATAAGCTAACATTTTTAAAGTAATCAACCACAGCGACTCCCAGCGAGTGGTGATCCGACAGTTGC
>JZLH01S0365122.1:3634-20145 GCA_001188425.1 Eucidaris tribuloides
GGGCGATGGAACTTGGGGCCATCCAAAATTATATGTGTCTAGAGTTGACAATGATAGCACTTATACACCAAGAATGAAAATAAACATCGTGTGAAAATGCAAGCAGGTATACAGGCACCACCGAAGCCAGACCCTTGAAAATGTACCTTTTGTGTACAAAGACGGCCAGCAGGCGCCACCCCAAAACAATAGAACTCTTCACTTACATAATACACTTCATACTAAATTGAAGATGATCAGAAGAATCTGCAGCCAGTAGGAGCGCGTCACAAGAAAATCCTCTATAAATGTCGGAACAAATGATGGCGCTGTCACTGAATAACTACTGTAAACAGAAATGACACCCCCCCAATAAACCTCCAAAGAAGTTTGAATTAAAATCGGGACAGAGAAATGTGGCGATAGATCATATACAAACTAATGTGACTGGCACCAGCAGTCGAACACTGAGGCCTTCATCACCAACACTGAATGTGGCTACATGATACAATGACCACCAACACCTATACATGCAAGTTTGAATAAATCCTTTGGGTAAATCAAGCAGACGTATGAATTGAAAAATAAAGCATTTTTTGCCAAATTAGACTACTCAGGTGACTTTGACCTAGTAAAAGCGGAACATTGGGGGCAGCATCACCAAAAGTTATAGGTTGTCTAGAGTTGACTATGGATACACTTAACCACAAATTTGAAAAAAATCCGTACCAGAAATGCGGACAGTATCAGGCAGCACAGCAGACCCTGAAAATGTACTTTTTGTTGTACAAAGACGGACCACGCGAGGCGGCAACCAACCAAAAACAATAGCGGTCTTTCGCTTACCATAATACACCTTCATACCAAATTTAAGATGATCGGAGACAGAAATGCCAGCCTGGTAGAGCGATCACAGAAATCTCTGCGGCGGGCGCGACGAGGCCCAAATCCATAGTATTCCGCGAACACAGTTCGGGGATACAATTTAATTTCCATCCCTTGAAAAATCTAATAATGCCCCTCCTTCTGCCACCAAAAACTAATACAACTACCAAACCTGCCTCTCGCTAAACTCTGTATGCAGGCTGACTGTGACATACACGCAAAAGCCAGAGGCAAAAACGGTATCCATTCGTAAACCAAAATGACAACCCCTAGTCACTCCAAGTGCTAAAACGATATCCCATCGTGCACCTACTTAGATCAATTAGCACAGATTTACACGCCAGCATAAACATTCATTTCTACATATCATATCCATCACATGTATGATGCCGAAATGATACAAGTATAAACAATGATCAATTTTGATTAGGAAACCTGAGTAGTGTCAAGTGGAACAAAGATGATGTTTGAACAGTGCCACAAAGTCAAACTGCTGAAACGAAAATGAGCAAGAGGTAGTCGAGCAAGCCACCTATTGTGTAGTTCCCCATCGTCAATCACAGACAACAGAACTTCCACAACGTGTAGAGAACAGTCTCGTATAACATACACTGCAAAAAAATATGGTTGCAACCTATACAGTCCAGAACAGACAGTACTCCATCCCAAGTGGAGAATGGCAAATGTAAAACATCCTCAGCAAGTTGAACCCTTGTCACCACAAACAAAAAAAACAGTGAAATCAATGTGGAAGAAAAGGGCCAAAGGGGCACCACTTCTCCATCAAACAATGCCACTATACACTCATGCATCTTCACTGAAAGTTACCCAAAAAAAAGAGTTTCACATACCACACTTTATGATGGACAGCCTACAAAGTTGCTGATATTCATGGTAATGAATTTCCATTTACAGTACAATGAAAAAAAATATACTTCCATGTGATTTTATAGCGAGCGGTACGGGGATACGTACATATCGGGGTATGGAATATTGGACCACTGTATTGAGCTGATGAAATGAGTGAAGGAAATTATTGTATTTTCTCATGGAGGGCGAGAAGAGAGACCTGGATTCTTAAAGGAAGCCTTGCTAAAAGTATGAGAAAATGTCCGGCGATTGCAAGAAATCAGAGAGCAAGCCTGTTATATGATGAAGTTTCAGAAATTAAGGGAAATGTGTGACAGTGTTGCTGAACAATAAGACAGTGCACGAACACAGAATCATCATCAGACTGCACCAAACGTAATGCCACACTCGCACACTATCTCTCGGACGGAAGAGAATACCTTCATACACTAAAAGAGCACACCGTTTTTTTGTGAAATTTCAAGAGTCCTTTTTTTTTAAAATTACAGGATTTCATGCTCATGTCAATGAATAATCATGGAATTATATATGTGGATAATTGTCTTCGGAAAAATGATATCAATGTAGAATCCGCTTTTGATAGTACTGACCTGAAGAAAAGGACTCACATCAGTGTAGATGCACTATTAGTGTTGCTAGAACGTTTCCGTCCAGGTGACAAAGACAAAAAAAGCAACATTAAACGCAGAACTCCAGATCCAACTTCCAAGATTGTCAAGTATTAAACTGAAAAACATAAGCAACAATACCTCAAGTGTAAACCCCCTTATGAATCCCAAACAGAAGAAAGAGAGAATGAAAGAGTTGGCCAAACAAGGCTTGACAAAAGATGAATTCAAGGATTTCCTAAACATGTGCAATTCATTTACCAAGTGTAAGTCAGGAAAACAAAACCCTTTCCTGGAGTCTGTGTATGAGATGTACAAATCTACACATCCAGTCACTGGGGAGGATCTGGTCCATTTATGTGATAATTACAGTGGGACTAGACTCTTTAATCAACTTAGAAAAAAAATACCTGGGATTTTGCCTAGTTGCAGAATTGAAAAACAGGTTAAACAAAAGTACATTGAAAGATTTTCTGCAGTTCTTCTCCCATGCCCTCAATTTAGTAGTGAAGGAGGGACTGAACTCCCGTGGAATAAAAACAACACTAGCAAGGTGTTCAAAATAGGTGGAGTTCGTCCACCGTTCCGCAAAAGCAAAATACACCCTTGCAGCACACCAAAAATGCTAGACTTTCCTGTTCAAAAATTAATACAGGACGTTGAGACGCGTTGGGGGTCAACGCACGATATGCGCAAGCACATCCTTCAGCAGCAACAATCAATCTCCAATCTGTTACTTGACACGAAAAGAAAGGAGTTAGATCTGTCAGATACAAAATTCAGTATCGCAGACAACTAGTAGATCTGCTAGAACCATTGAATGTAACTGAATCAATATCAAGCGAAACTTCAGTAACGTTATCAAGTGTCATTCCAATCATCCGCTTCTAGGAGGGCATCTTCGCCAAGTCTGACGATGACCTCCAAGAAATTGTCCATGTCAAGCGCGAAATAGCTGAGAAGCTCAGCCATTACTATTACAATATTGTTGTAAAAAACTTTCATGTTGAAAGCTACCTTCCTCGAAGGAAGATTCAAGCGTTTATCATTCTTGCCTGAACAGGAAAGACCCAGAATTTGTGATGATATCATGATATCACCAAGGAGGTATCAACGACAATTGTGGAGGGACGGACGAAGGAAGGAATTTACAGTGAACCATCGAAACCTCAAGCTGAATCAGCTGATGAACCACAGAAGAAGAAACAAAAAAGCTTAGCATTACTTCATTGTTAGGAAAAGGTCTTCTACTTCAATACATCCTGCACCTTCTTTTCCAATGATTGTCACACATTCCTGAAAAAGATTGTACAACCTGGCTCCTTTTGTGTGGAAACAGACAATTACAAACATTGTTCTTTTCCTTGTTGATGAACCTTCAAACGTCACTATATATAACAGGCAAAACTGAAAATCTGAGCCTAAGAAGATGAAAACAGGAGCAGAAGACCTTGATATGAAATTCAATATTTTTTTTTTTTTTAGAAATCTTACACTCCGATTGTAGATAACAGGGAGACTTGCTACAATAAAATGTGGTCAAAGCTTTGGGTTCACATACAGAAAACACACTCTTGTCTTCACATGAGAGTGTTGTCCAAGACTCTTTAGGACAGAAAAGACAACCCAATGTGCTGATTCTTCCAGCAGTGAATGTAAGAAATATTCTTATTTTTGTTTGACACACCAGACTGATCAACTACAAATGACTCTGTCAAAGAAACTGATGTAGTGCCAAGTTACCATATCACCAATTAATTCCACGGCGATGAAATTTACAGCTAAAGAAATAGATCTGCAAGTAGCGGCCAGAATGATTGGTGATGAAACTATTTACATTTTCCCCCATGAAAATGAGATTTTACGTCATTGTAGAGAGAGAAGAAAACTTATTTAGGAGAAATTGCTAGAGCATTTCCCTCCAGAATCTGAAAAGGCATTATCACCTGAAGACACAATTAAATGAATATTGGATTTTGAAAAGTCACAAATAAATGTTCCAGGAAATCACCGCTGTGTGTGTAACGAGATTCGTCTGAACAACCGAATGTATCATGCAAATACAGGTTTCCGATCAGGATTCCCAGCATTTCAAGAAAACAAAATTCTCAAAATTCCATGATAATTATTTCAACCCATTTCCAGTTCCACCATAGCCATTTATCCAATGGATGTTGTTTTGATATGCAACAAAATATAAACGAGTCCAACTGATTACTTTTGGTTTTGGGGTCAATCAAAATTCCCCGACTTTTCCCTGATTTGAGGCATTTTTATCATATTCCTTGACTTTTCCCTGATGGGCTGGGAACCCTGACGATGTCATTGTAATCCAAACAAATTTTCCTCAAAAAATACTATGGATCCTAAACTTATTCCAGATTAATTTAAAGATATGTCTGATGCTGAACAAATGCTTTATAGCCAAACGTCTGTATGTATGAAAATTGTTCCGTTAAATCATCAGGGTATAGCCAGTACTGGACCTAGCATTGTTTTTACCCAAGATGTTCAAGAAATTGCCTCCAAACTTCCTCGATTACCATCACACATAGATATGATTCAAGTATGTCGTATTAAATGGGAAGGCTAATAATAATCAATCATTTGGGGTTAGGAGATCCAAAGTACAATCATTTCTCAATTTCTTTAAACAAAATAATAGCACAAGCAGCGACATTGTAATTGGTGATGACAATTTGAAACCTCTTACAGAAGGCAGCTGGCTAATTGACATGAAAAATTGGAATGTACAAAAAATGATTCGAAATTCTTGTTGGAAGAGGATCCAGATCTTGGATCTGTTCCACAACAAGTACGCATCGAGAATTTACTCCATCAGTCTGGAGAAGATCCATGTTTACAACAATCAGCATTTCCTTCTCCTCAAGATATTGATGACATGAAAACGTATGTAAGAAGTAAAATTACAGAGCAGCAGAAATCGTCTGAATCGAATAAAACAAAAATACCTTGGCCAAAGAGAGGCATTAATTCCATTACTGATTATAATACCAAATACTATTTTACTTATGCATTCCCATATTTATTTCCGTGGGGATATGGGGACTTTTACAGTAATCACGACTAGAAAATTTCACTAGATGTATGGGCAGACCATCTATTGTGGTATCAAGATGGGAGATTTGCACAACACAAAGCACTTTGTTGTCCACACCTTGATCAGACGTCAATCAGCGAACAAATCAGCTATGTTTTGCAGCAGCAAGTTAGGTTCTAGTGTATGATGATGATGATTATTATTATTAGGTCCACGGACAATGATCCCTGAGGACAAAGGAGTAGCCCCCTCCCCTTCATTTTTTTCTGTATTATCTGAATGCAGATGTATCCCTGGGATTCATTCTAACTTGTGTTAACATCTGAAGTACACTGTCATTAACCCTTTCTCCTAATTTTAGTTGCAATCTGCAATAGAAGAGAAGAAGGAGGTTATTGTGGACTTGGAAAGCAAAGTGTCCACCACTAAAGTCATCAAGGAATTTGAAGAGTTTCATACTTCAATCAAGGTAGGTTCGCTGAAAGATTTATGATCTCTTCATGTTTTCGGGTTGTTGAAATATGCAGAGCAGAGGCTCAAAATTAGATTCCTTCAAAGAATTACAGACTTCATAAACTTCTTTTGTACTGAAAGGGGAGGATGTTTTGGTGGGTTTGCAAACTGGATTCAGGAAAAGTGCAATCAGGCTTTTTTGGACGACAAAAAGTTTATAAATTCACATATTCATTTTTCTTAATCTACTCATACAAAATATTGAAAAAAAAAACCCTCAGAACTTGGGGATGATATTTGATTGAATGAAAAGGGTCGATTATCAAATAGTCTTATATTTTGTCCAACAAGTAATGAAGTAGTTAACACAAAGTGACATTACTAGAAATCAAAAATGTCCTGCACACAAATGAGTTAAAACCAGGAGCAAATCCTGCCCCTGCAACAGAGCAACAAAATATGTGGGGTATTAAGCATTATCTGCCACCAAGACCAGTCGGTGAAGATGAGAGCACTATTGCTGTTCACATTTCAAGGCTCCAGGCCGAGTCCAAGAAGAAAAAACAAGACTTGGCCCTTATCACCCAACTGATGAACATAATCTTCGCTGATAGGAGAGATCTAATAGTCAACCAGCTGTTGAAGATATCTGAAGTAAAACTACAGTATCCATGTCTGTTTGATAGTGATGAGGTAAGACTTCATCATTTAGTTATGGTCGCATGTCATGAACTGGTCCTAAAACATGTCCCCCACCAAACAATAAGACAAAATGCACCAATTTCAATACACACTAAGGGTGTGTTCACAGTACCAAGACGTGGGACAATGTGGGTTCAACCCGGGTTGACCCGGGTCCATATTTTCTGTTCACACTAGAAGCGACGAACATTCAACCCGCATCAATCCACATCGGCAAATGGGCATATCTGACCCAGCAGTTCACGTTCTCGTACCTGTGATGTAGGTAGAATCATGGCGGGTATCAATGTAAATATGCGATAACTGTTGCTCATGAAATATCATCAAAAGCATAAGCGATACCATGCCAGAAGCCGAAGAAAGTTGGACGGAATAAGGCGGGCAATGCAAAAAATTCTTATAAGCCAATACCATAGGTTGATGATGTCACTAACGTTAAGCGCGGGGCTGATTTCTTCGATGTATTCAGTGTGTAAAAATCGTATCCAGTGGGTCCGGGTCAGGGCTTCTACTCAAAATTTTAATTTCCCCCTACGGACACCACTTTTCCCCTACACCTCAAAAATCCAATTTTCCCCTGCAAACCTATGTTTTCCCGTACAAATCATCCAAAAACCCTACTTTTCCTCAACGGAAGGTCGTTTTCCCTGTATAGGTATCCCCGACAACCTACGGTTGGCTAAAATTCACTACGGCAGGGGGTTTCCCCTATGAGTGCAGCCTTGATCCGGGTCAAAAAGGTAATTTGCGTTCACACCTAGGAGTCGATGCGGGTCAACCCGGGTTCAACCCGGGTCAAACCCTGCTGTTTTTCAGGAGTCAAATTTTCGACTCGGATTGACCCGGGTCGGTTTTTTCAGCCTATTTTTGCATTCACACCCGACGTTCCATCCGGGTCGACCCGAGTCGAACCCGGGACGTGGGACAAACTAGCTATACTGTGAACACGCCCTAACTGGAGAGTCTTGATACCAGGCTGGAGGGATTTGTCTGGAATTTGTGTAATTGTGGAGAAACAAGCATTCATGTACCAGTATGGAGCTAGAGTATGACCCTGACAGAAATTGAACTCATGAAAAGCAATGTAACAAATTTGACTGTCACAGCATGTTCTGATAGGTTGAAATGTTAAGTGTGAAATTTTCACAGAAGTACCCTTAAAGATTGTGTCAGGGATGTGCAAGTCCATTACTTCCCTTCATTATTAATACCAAACGGTAGTTTAGTACTTACAAATGGTGTGTTGAAAGTTTGAGATCCATACGTCATGAATTTGTTGTTTTATGAGAAAAACTAATAACGACATGTTACCAGAATGTTGTTCTTTCAGTGAGTTTAAATTTTACTCAAATTGTGAATCGCGGTTACATGTATCGTCGCAAGACCAGCGGAGCACACTGATTGGTTAAACGGCTAACCTCCGCGCGACCTTCGGCTAACGGCTGATCGGACAATTTTGGAACGGAGTGTGCACGTCGACATCACAGATTTTTTTTTAAAAGACGTCAGAGTCATTTGAAAAAGGATGAAGTTTCACCGTCCAGATTTTCACCAAAACTCGATATTTTACCCCAAATGGTGTGTTGAAAGTTTGAGATCCATACGTCATGAATTTGTTGTTTTATGAGAAAAACTAATAATGACATGTTACCAGAATGTTGTTCTTTCAGTGAGTTTAAATTTTACTCATATTGTGAATCGCGGTTACATGTATCGTCGCAAGACCAGCGGAGCACACTGATTGGTTAAACGGCGAACCTCCGCGCGACTTTCGGCTAACGGCTGATCGGACAATTTTGGAACGGAGTGTGCACGTCGACATCACAGATTTTTTTTTAAAAGACGTCAGAGTCATTTGAAAAAGGATGAAATTTAACCGTCCAGATTTTCACCAAAACTCGATATTTTACCCCAAGTCTCTATGAGACATGTTTATTTATATTAATCTTCACATTGGATATGATTTCAGCTGATTTCATTTATTTAGATGTTTTTTGACGTGCAAATCAATGACACAATCTTTAAAAGTGTACTTGATTCTAGTAAAATCATATCCTAATTTGAGGACTGCTTCTGATCCTACCACTTTCCAAACTACCATAACATTTCCCCCTTCAGATTATAGAGTCAAACAACATACAGCAACTTTCAGTCTTTGAATCTGATTTGAGTCATTTTCCCTGAGAAATGAAGCTTGGCGATTCAATAACAATACCAGTTACTACATTTTGATGGAAATCAATTCTCTATGATGTCCTGATCCAGTGTTGTAGTCAACTCTGCAAGTTCTAAGACCTAGGCCGCCCGAAAACACTTTCCCATAGGATTTGTACAGGTGATTCGGACCGAGGCCGAGATCGAGGCCGCCCCAAACCACTCTCCCCATAGGATTTGTACAGGTGACTCAGACCGAGGCCGAGACCGAGGCCGCCCCAAAACACTTTCCCATAGGATTTGTACAGGTGACTCAGACCGAGGCCGAGATCGAGGCCGCCCCAAACCACTTTCCCCATAGGATTTGTACAGGTGACTCGCACCGAAGCCGAGATCAAGGCCACCCCAAACACTTTCCCATTGGGTTTCTACAGGTGACTCGGACCGAGGCCGAGGCCACCAAAAATTGGACTCGTGGCTGACCTTGACTACAACACTGTTCTGATCACTTCTGAATCTGTGTAAGTGACTGAGCATCCCACAACGTGTACATGGACTGTATGTAATGGAAGCCAATGGATATATCAATCGAAGTGAATTTATTTTGTTTTATTCCTTAACACCTTGTAATAAGAAACATCTCACTCTATCACTGCCATGGTGATGACACTATTTGAATGTTGGAGCCTCAGCTAGTTGTTGATGAATGGCTCGTTACCACTGGATAGGCCTGCAGTTTGTCAGTCAAATATTTAATCCTGTCAGATTTCTTGGCTTGCAGAACTGGATGCCACTCAAAATATGGAATCTGCAAAAACCAATGAAACAGAAATTCAAGTTAATTTGAGTATTTAATTTTCTTTCTTAGTAATCTTTTACTGGGAGGTATTAAGAGCTGAAACTTTTCATCTTTTCCCGTGATATCAGAAATTAGCAATTAGTAATAATATAATAATCCATATTTTATTTGAAATAGACATCACAAATAGTAATCTTCCGAAAATTCATTTTGCCCAATTGATCGTGGGCCCGGCAGCCACTGAGCAGCGCCAGATCGACGTTGCTCTATCCCTTAAACCAAACAGGGTAGCAGCATCTTTTAACGTCTTTGGTCTGACACGGCCGGGGTTTTGAACGGGCTTGAGCTCCCGACCTCCCGGTTGTGAGGCGGACGCTCTACCAACTGAGCCAACACACATCAATATTACAATTTGAGTATGCATGTTATTAGAGGATAATGACAATTGTGTACCTAATTTGGTGGCGATAGCACACACAGTTGCCCCTCCCCCCACAGCCATAGGATCTCCCAAAATAGCCGGGTGGGGCCTTTTTAGGGTCATACATAATGTTCCTGTTTAGTCATACCAAACATCTTGAATAATATGAGGAAGCAAATACCACCTTACCATTACCATACAATGATACCTTGCAGACACTTTAAGAAGACTATCAACATTCCAAATAAGCACATAAACATTATTCTACAATTAGTCTATCACTTTCATTTACCTCCATGATTTCATAGCCAGCCAATTTAAGTTGTCGTCTCTTCATCACGTGCACCCCCAGAAGGTCGTGAGACGTTCTCCTGTAGTGACTCTTGGGACCAACTAGAATGGCAAGCTTGATGTGGGGCGTCGACCTCTCGTCTGTGACATGTTGGTTGATGGGCTTCCCTAACTTATCCAAATGCACCTCAATGTCTGAAATGATGGAAATATCAACAAAAATTACCAATAATTTCTCAATAAAAACAGTTCTGCATACTGTAGGATATAAAAGACTTGAGAGCCGCAGAAGCTGGAAGAATGAATTCAAAATATGTCAGCCTTCTCTCAGGTGGTGAAATTACCATCAAGCATGTGGCAGTACTCATGCTGTCAATGTCATTACTAAGCTTTCATGTCATAATTGTAACATGGACTGAATTCTTTCATAGGACACAAATTTGGAGAAAACCATGTCTTTTGGCTGTCATGCTACCTTGAATTTACTTTCAATATAAAACACCAATTTTCTATCTCATGCATGGTCTAGACATAACATACCAAACGGTACTGGAGTGGATAGAGATGATCCGTCCTACAAGTATTGTGGCTGAGAGGACAATATCAAAGTGCATTTTTCTGTGCAATGTTATGCTGCTACACGTGGAATTTCCCATATACAGTAACCTCAAAGTTCACTAGTTCACACTCGCTCACTTTCCAAGTACAGCATGACTGAAAGTTTATTAAAACAAAAATATATACCTTCTCAGTATCTAATTCCAAACTTTTTTTACCCACTAAAAAAAAATACACACTTGATAACTCAGGATTTGACAGGTGTTTCATTTAACTTGTCCACATCATAAAAGTACACTTAAGAAACACAAAACACTTTCTTACCCCCCCCCTCACCCATACAAGCAAGGGGAATATAGATCAAAAGATGCTATAATGCCCCTTGCCGCACTCGGGACTAAGGTTTAATTCAAAACATTAACGGTTTCACAGAGCCCATAAGAAACATTCAATATGATTCAGATTGACAATTATCAAGATACTACCATGGACCCTACTTGTCAGACATGTCGTTAGCATTAAAAATCTACAAAAAGAAAAAAAGGAAGAAAATTAACAAGAGTCAGAAAAACTTACCGCGACAGCTTCATCGGCATTTTTTATGTGACGTCACACACCTCACATAGATTTGTCCCAGTTGTCTGTGGACCGTGATTGCCTATCAACTGACTCGGTCTCCATTGGAATAACGCCATCTACGTTCGTTTTCATATAAGTGCCTGTTTACCAAACCTAGGAGCCAACGCACAACGTTGCGCTTACTCCGCCAGTCTGTGGCGCAATAATGTAATCCGGACAACCCGGCTCACCGACAACCTGGCCTACGCCAACTCGGCTTGCTAGTGCAGACTGTTCGGTCCCCTGTTCGGCCGGCTTGGCGTACCAATGTTTGGTACGTCGAGCCGTCCGATATGTCGGCCAAGCGCGGCCGGGTTCTCCGTGGATCGGGCTGTCGGTAGGCCGCGTTGTCTGAAACTATAAAAGTAATGCGACCACGACCAGAAATTTGCTGCATGCTGGCCAAGCTGCTTTTTATCTACAGGCAGATTTCGGTGCAGTGGTTACATTTTTATTTTATTTTTGTGACTTATGGACGACCAAACAGCAACTTGTGATTAATAAGGTAAGTCAAGATGTTTTTTATATTTGCGGTTAATTTTAAATGTGGAGATGGCGATTTGTAGGAAATAAATATCTACAATCTATATACAACTATCACTGTCGACGGAAAAGTCTATGGAGTGCTTTCGTGAGTCCCCCCCCCTCCCCCTTGTGAAACTTTTGTGTTCCCCAATTGTACAACAACCCATCACTGCTTGACAGTGTTGTATCCAAGGCCACAGGTTCCAAGACCGAGACAGCCCCAGAACACTCCTTTCCATAGGGTTTGTACAGGCGACTCGAACTGAGACCGAGTCTGAGGCCACCAGAAATTGGCCTCGAGCCCGGTCTCGAATACAATAATGCTGCTCGAAGCTTACCAGCTGGTGTCCTGATGTGGTCAAGGATAGGGTGGACCCGCAGATACTGAGGACCACCGAGGATCTGGGTCAGGAGACGGACGATTTCTGCATAGTCTAGATTCCGATTGGCGATGACCTTGGTTGAACCGTGTGGCACTAGGCTGTGCCGCTTGGCAATGTTCTGCATGGAGGAACAAAAAAACCAAGTTCCATTGTATCATAAAAATATTATGTAACACTATATTAGGTAATCCTAAAACCCAGGATTACCCTATATTACATTATATCAAATTGCAACCATTATTACTTCATATGATACATTCCAGCTTTAAACTTACACTAATTTCAACATTCAGATTTTAACCTGTCCCCCTCCTGGAACACATACATTCTACATTACCCTTCTTCTTTCCTATGAGGCCATGTTACATCAAGAAACATAAAGCTAAATAATTGCTGACTGCACAAATGAATTTAATTCAATGGAGTCTGAACTAAAGTGTGACATCCTGCTTGTTTGCCTGGTTTATGTAAAACTAACACATTTAAATGCATGCAGTATATGTAGAACCAAAGACAATGCACACATGAATGATTTATACTACACCTGGGGCCTATTGCGTAAAACTGTAACAGACAAAACCTCTGGATATTTCAACCAGAGTTTTTTTGCTATGGTAAAATGAATGGTACAATCAAGCTTACCAGATTTTTCATACTTTAACAGAGTTTTTCTCTCGCTACACTTTTATACAAAAGGTCCCCGGACCTATACAATAGGTGACCTGGTAGACATTTCAACGATCTTGGCATTTGATAAACCTGCATGTATTAGGATAAGATGCTTTCTGTGTGTAACAAGTATGTGTAACATGTTTCCTGAATAACTTAACCCAAATACCTCAGCTTTGCAACTTATACACAACACTTGAACAGGCAGCAGCAGCTAAGTAGTAAATTTTAAATGACACTAGCAACACTCCATACATCAAATTAATCACATTTTCAACATGGGGCCTATATTTTCCAAAATTATTTACCATCAAATATTTTGTATTTCTATCATCTCAAATGCTTTGCCATTTCTTTGATATCAATCAATAATGGGAATTGCCTCCAGTTTATTAGTACTGACAGCATGGACATGGTTGTTAGTTTTAAAAACCATGTTCATACATTCTGATTATAGGATGCATGCTGAGAATTGTTGAGATTAGGTTAGAAAGCCTGCTCCAAACTCATCTGTACCATACAATTGTGGCCTCAGGTGGTTATTCAACTGCAATTTGCAAAATGTTACTGGTAGAAATGTCACATAACACTGGAAGTATTAACATGTTTCATTTCTTTCCCACATTTTTCTCATACCTTGGGCAACCGATGACCTAAATAATCTTGGCATTCCAATGCAACAGAACAGTCCAGAATGTACAAGTGTTTGTAGACATCTATAGGACATCGACCTGGCAGCATAAAATGTAAAAAAAAAACAAACAAAAAAACAGTACCATAATATATTATCACCTTCAGTCTTCCAATAACAAGAATATATTTCTCATTATCACAAGCAAAACTGTAAGCTGGCATGTGTGCAAATTCCAACATGGGGTCCATTTGGAAAAAGTGATCCTATGTTAAATTTTAATAGGAATATTCCTTTAAAACAAAAGATGAAATTAGTGTAGTAGAGATCTAGTCTATGTTAATTATTTATACTGAAGGTACAGAAGAGATGTTTTGGTGTCGTCCCTCTGTCAATGTGCAAAGTTGTAACTAGTTAGTATCAATATCACTAATATCACTTCTTTTATTCCGCTTTTGTCAGGGCTGTACTCACATTTTTATTGAGAATGTGCTCATGTACATTAAAAAATTAAATTTAGTGTCAGTGACTGTAGTTACCATTTTGTTACTCCTCTCTGACTCTAATTACAACTGCAACAAAACTTTGCATACATCACGTGTGATATACTGAGTAACAATGAAATCATAATTTGAAACTTTTTACCAATAATGAAAATCAACTGCACTTAAAGGCGAGGTTCACCCTGATATCAAGTTGGTTTTAACGAAAGTAGAACAATGAGAGAAACATATTAATGAAAGTTTGGCGAAAATCCACCAAAGAATAACAGAGTTATGAGGTTTCAAAGTTTTAAATTTGTGACGTCACATGCAAGCAGCTCCCCATATGTCATGTGATATGAATTCCATAAAAGTCCCGTTTTCTCAGAAATTTGAAAATGATTTTACCTGTGCATTCAATATATTATCAGAAACATTATTTCACATGTTTCTATGAAAAAAAAACACCCATTCAATTATCATGAACCATTAAGAAATGGCAAGTTATGGAATTTATATTACATGACATATGGAGAGCTGCTCGCATGTGACGTCACAAATAAAAAAACTTTGAAACCTCATAACTCTGTAATTCTTTGGTGGATTTGCACCAAACTTTCATCAATATGTTTCTCTCATCGTTCTGCTTTTATTGAAACCAACTTGATGTCAGGGTAAACTTTGCCTTTAAATTGCTATTGGCCAATAAGTACCAGTAGCAAAATTTAATATTAATAGAGACACAGGTATGGTAATTGCTACTGAAATATCATTTGGCATTTTAAATGAAGTTCTGAGTCAGAACTTCATTCTGAATAACCACCACTCCCCCCCCCCACACACAAATACATTTACCTTTTGAAAGCTAATTTCTCACCTTCAAAGTGTCTGATATAAGCAGGACTGAAAACCCTGTTGATCAACGCATGCGGATAGTGTCCTATAAACGTGAGTGCCACCAAAATTTTGACAAAAATGAATGGAAAGTCTCTGGTCCATTTCTCATTATGAATGATCGCTTCAATTGCTCGCTGGACAAACTCATCAAACTCCTTGGATTGATAGTTCAGTCTGCAAAATGACCATAGGGTTAGCCAATGGTCTTTTAGTGTGGCTCTCGAGTGGTCGTAGTGCCGGACAATCTCGCTGAACAGAGGTTCGTGAACGTGACGAGCTCGGGCATAAACTGAGACAACGTGTGGAAGTGCCACAGGATGCAACGTTGAGACGTGATGAACGAGATTACTTGCAATATGCTTGTAAAGATCAAAATCATGATGATAGGACCGCCCAAGGAATCGCATGATGGTGATCAGGTTGTACTGATCAAGATCCGTCTCGAGTGGAAAACCCTGCGATAGGACGCTACAGATCACCGATGGTAGGATGCTGCTACGGGGAAGTTTACCCGTCATCTTGATGAACCCATTGCAGACGGTGGCTATCTCTGTGACTGACAATTCATCAACGATTCGTTCTGCCAACAGGACAAGTTTCTCCACAAGTTCTTGAGAGGAACGTTTGAACTGGCCACACAGGTAGAAAGCCTGGACCGTATTATGAACACTTAACCTTGTCCAGGATTTTCTTAAAATACCCAACATCTCTTGGTGGAACGCCCACGAGGTCGCACCACTTTTACAAATCCACCAATCTGTCACGAACAACACAGTGTTTATATCCCATGATGCAATGTGACTAAGGCACTTGTCTTCAATCACAGCATGCATCTGGGAATTCAGTGGAATCTCCCACCAGTGGAAGACGAGCAAAGTCCTCAAGAACTCCTCTGTTGTCATGTCCGGCATGAAATCACACATGATTTCACCAAGTCGCTTGCCATGGCTAGAGTTCAGTGGAAGTGTCCTTTTCTCCTGCGACAACCTACACATACTGTAAATACCGCTCACGACATGGTCTTTGGACAAGGTTTGATGTTTATTGTTTGATAAGTGGTGGAGAAAGGAATCTACTATGTCATCATCAGCCGATGAATATTCCTTCCGAGTCCTTTGAATGAATTCTAGAGATGAGAGCTGATACTCACTGGCCTCTTTCAAGAAGGCGCGATGTTTGATTTGAGATCCTTGGACTGCACTCAGAAATGCTACATCATCATCGTCACTCGACTGTCCATCGAAGACAGATTCATCCTTATATCTTCCGTCCCACGACACACCAGCAGGAATTTTGTCCTGCCCTCCGTAGATCACTTCCAGCACACTTGACCTGATAGTTTTTGTCTTTTCTCGCACAATTTCATTTCTGGCATATCTCGGGTTTGTGCCTCCTACCTCTAAATGTGTTGTAGAGCTGAATACGCGACAGTTCCTTCTGAACTCCTGTTGGGGTAGCACATAAATGGTTCTCACACTGGCAAGAACCAACTCCAGAGCAGCTGGTACAGAAGATGCAGAATGCC
>JZLH01S0365207.1:25239-41821 GCA_001188425.1 Eucidaris tribuloides
ACACACACTCACTCACTCACTCACACATAACCACGTGCATAAGCAATAATTGTATTTTGTTACAATATAATTATCATCAGTTGTCATATACATGTACTTGTGATAGAATTAAATATGAATTATTAATAAATGCAGAAAATAATCTGCCCAAACAAACAAATATTTGAAACTTTCCCACGTGGAACTTTCATTCATGGGCCATAAACGAGAGAAAAATTGTTATTGCAGTAATATTCGCCGAACATGTCATGAGGTCATACTTATTTTAAGTCGACCGAATGCAAATGGACTTTGAATCAGTATTTTGACTCATCTTGTATCTTAAAACAGATGAACCCGATCCAACTTAATTTGCGGCTACAAAGTTCTTGTTCCCCCTTTCACGTAGATCTGGTGTGACCCCCTAGTTTTCGGAAATTAACATTTTGAATTAATTACGTCATTTGGGGGAAGCTGAGAGGGGCTCTTAAAAAAAGGTCAACATCAAAACAAGTATACTCAAATATAAACGTGACATAATGCTCATGAAGCGTGGTTAAAAATAGTAAATTATGTTGTACCGGAAGTTCGTCTTGTCAGGTTATAGCTTTACCATCAGTCCGTTGCCAGGGGCAACCGAAGTTGGGGATCGCGACCCGAGAGACCAATCTTTCCTGTTCAAATTTCATGCTTGAGGAACCGCGGCCTGAGATGGCAAAACGGTTTATCTTGAAATTAGCTGTTTTTAGGAAAAATGACTTCAAAGTTCGAAGTTTGGGGTGTTCTATTGACCGGAATATAATCCATGATACTGATTGAATACCCGAAAAATAATACATTGATAAAACCCCACGACTACTGAGTATTTTTGTGCATTCTTGGTAATTTTGTTTGAAATAATAACCAGTCTTGTGAATGTAGACTGTCTTACCATCTTATGAGTATTGTGGATTTTGATATGGTAAAATGGTCTATTTACTTAAATGTATAATACTTAATATTACTTAATATAAATATACTATTTGCTTAAAAATATATGTATATACATATAAATTATATATATTATTTCAAATAAATACCTGAGCATGAACAAAATTGGTTAGTTGTCAGTTTCTATAAGTCTCTTTCGATAAATTCTCAAATATTTAAACGGTATATTTTCTCACTGATGCTCAATCAATATAATAATAATAATAATAATAATAATAATAATAATAATAATAATAATAATAATAATAATAATAATAATAATAATAATAATTATTATTGTTACATTGTCTAATGTGAAGATAGACCGTTTTACCATTAAAGAGCATAGATGACAATGGGCTAACTTCAAGATAGACCGTTTAACTCTCACAACTGAAGCAAAAAAATAAATGAATAAAAAATAAAAAAATAAATGAGTAGAAAAAGCATAAGATAGCGGAAATTATCTCCAAAACGAGGCATAATAAGAAATTCTCGATAGTATCATTAGAAGAGCGTTCTTATATTACTCAAGAAGTTTATTTACCTCAATATCAACATTTTTTGAATTAGACCGTTTTAACATTACACTATTTGGGACGACTAATCCCTGATGCCCTTTCTGGGAAACCGTCATACACCGTTATGACATGTCCGTTATTAATTTGATGCAAAAACGACAGACTTATTTTAGCAAAAGGAAACAAGTGACGAATTACTCAATTCGAGTTATTGTTTTTTTTAAACATCCCAAGCATGCTATACCTTCGGGCAAAGTTTATGGCAGAAATAATCATTCTATAGAAAGATTGAAGTCAGAATGCCGTAATATTGCGTTGTAAATGACAAATGCAAATTTCGCATTCACTAAAATGGCACTGTTGCCACTTGCTTCCGTTTACCAGCGTACGGTTAGAGCATGTTGTATTGCATAATCCTGCATCTTGAGGGCAACCCAGAAACTTGATGTACACTTGTAGTCTTGTACACGTAGATAGTGTGGTGTGGCAGGGTTAAGGAGGTCCTAGGACCCATTTAAAAACCCAGGTTGGACAGTTGATGTTTGAAGTCTAAAGGCCACCGCACACTATGCGATTTTCCGTCGCACGACTTACCGATTTGCATCTGAAATAAATCCCGGAAATAAATCAGCGTGTACGAAATATAAGCTTTGTTTTTTTTTATTATTTCAGATCCAAGTCGGTGCAGTCGTACGACAAAAGTCGTGTAGTGTGCGGTGGCCTTAAGAGTGTGGAGGCATCAATAGCGGATTGTGGCGGCTTGTTCCATGCATTGACAACTCTTTGACTATAGAAGTTTTTCCTGACGTCGAGGTGGTTTCTGGTTTTTGTGAGCTTCATGGAGTGACCCCTTGTTCTACCGCTGTCAGCACCCTAACCCCAACCCTAAACCTTTGATCATTACAACCTTAACGCTACAGGCTAACATTGACCACAGTTTAACAAAATGTGAGCTTCATAATCCTCTATGCTCCTAGTGTCCTTGATAAGGTCTAAAAATGAAGCCCTGAAAAAAAATGTATTTCAAAATGATGATTTAGTGCTTATTAAAACAGTGAAAATCGTAAGTTAACCGAATTCACCTGCCAATTTCCTGCCATAGACTCACTGTGTGTAGATCTAGGCTATTTTGTACTCGGCCCGAGTGCTAATTGTTTATTCATTCATATTTTGCCAGTGCCAGCATAAATTTCCAAACTTGGGTGTTTATTGGTCCATTCAAAAACTGCTATCTAGCTCATATAGCAAAGTTTCGCATTTTTTAAATTTGAAGCTCCACAGTGTTACTAATACTAGCCTGTGTTTTTAAAGAAGATCTAGGGAATTAGTTGATGATGGAAAATCTCTCGTCAAAATCCAAATTTCATTGGTTTCCAGGTGAAAGTATATTACATTTGCATTACAATGTGGGCCTGATTCACTTCATATGTAATCAATTAAATAGTTGTAGGATTGGCAGTTTGAACAGATAAAATTTCGACTTAAGTACCCCTCAGTTGCTTAACATTGTCCCACACATTGATTTCTGTGTTAGTTCTTTGTCCGCAGTGGGGATTTATGTGGAGGATTTGTCCAAAACGAAGTGTTCTGTTGTTTCCAACTACTCTCTCCTGTACTATGGTGACATTTTCAGAATACCATCTGTTCACGGAAGACTTGAAAACAGCTGATATTAAAATCATGGTGTTCTGCAAGTACTCAATCTTATCTTTAAACATTAATATAACCCTAAACCCAACCCCAAACCAAATGATAACCCCATAAACTACCTTTGTCTTTGGATATTTCATTGCCGGAGAAGTTGCCAATGTATTTTGTCGTGTCACGTAATGTCGATGTCAATATGGTAGCCCCCATTGCAAACATCATAAAACTTAGACTGAAATGCAAAACGACTAACTTCATTGTAGGAAATTGCAGATTCGAAGCAACCAAAATTTGACCGCAATTTTCCTTGAAAGAACTTATCATAATTCCTGGAGAAATTGGGCCTACTATCATCAGTTAACTGTCTTGAAATAAGACTAGTTTTCAGAGGTGGAGTCGCATAGTGCGGGTCGGAGGGGTAAAAAGTCGCAGGGTCTGGAATCCAGACTATATTTGGCAAATAATTGTAGTAATAGTCGAAGTGTTCTAGACTGTTTTGCTGACCTAAGAAGATCACATTCGAAAAAAATATATATGCAGTTGAAAAGGTTAACAATAACAAGATTCACTCAAATTAATCTCTAAACGCCGGAATGCAGACAGAAAATGACAACAGCTGCTAAAATTAGCAGAACTTAATAACTGTGTTTGTTTGTACCTCGTGTTCCTAATAAGAATGGTCTGTATACATCACAACAATGCTGACACTAATCTTAAGATACTTGGAAAGATAAAAGACAATTTCATTAAGACAATGATGTGCAAGGGCGAAACCGGATCCAGACTGCAAGGTTTTCCTGAAGTCTAAATCGGGTACAACTTCACTTATACCGGAAGCCAGACTATAACCGGAAGCTGTCGGAGAGGCCTCGTCTACCATGGGTCTCCTTCAGACATTATGCCAGACACAAAGGTGTGTGGCTGATTGACGAACAGAGAGGTAACGTCATCAGTTGTCCTTTAAATATTTTAAAGTCAAGTCTGTAAAAAGCATGATTGCATCAGTAAAAGGTAAATAGCAGGATTGCAGGTAGTCTTCAACTTGGGGGAAAACTATTGTAGAATCAAGTAGACTATGCACGGATTCTGCTGTGAAAATTTTTAAGTCAAATGTTGAATCATTTTCAAAGAACTACCAGTATGCCTTGTGACTTAAATGTGTGGTGTACCTTTCTATTAGATTGATTTCTATCGGGACACGAGAGTGATTCAGGATCGGTATGTTCATGCTTGATTCTCCTTAAGTAAACAAATCCAAGATAAATCCTTCCAGCCAGGAGATACACCCCATCGGGTGTAGCTTCAATCTTTCAACCAGCCACTTTGGTTTTAAAGGCATTTTTTTATTACTTCCGGTCATGTCAATCATGCAACACCCACAGATTAGTTTTCAGGCTGTAAGAAATAAGTTGTATGGTCCGTTGAATGACATCTATCCCCGGACAATTAACCCCTCTGGGACAATTACTCAATGGACAATTACTCCCTAGGTCCATAAGGTCCATTTGATAGTTGTCCTAGGAGTACTTATCCAGGGAGCAATTGTCCGAGTGGCAACTCTTCTATGTGGTAACTGTCCTGAGTGGTCGTTTTTCTCGGGGTAATTGTCCGGGTGGTAATTATCCTGTAGGCTAATTGTCCCGGGTGGTAATTGTCCTAAGGGGTAATTGTCATAGGGGTAATTTTCCTGTAGGGTAATTTGTCCCGCGTGGCAATTGCCTCGAGTGGTTTGTCCTAAGGGGTAATTGTTCTGGGGTAATTGTCCTGGGTGGCAATTGTCTCGGGTGGTTTGTCCTAAGGGGTAATTGTCCTGGGGTAATTGTCCTGAAGGGTAATTGTCCTAAGATGTAATTTTCCGTGTGGTAATTGCCCTGTAGGGTAATTGTCCCGGCTGGTAGTGGTCTCGAGTGGTTTGTCCAAAGGGGTAATTGTCCTGGGGTAATTGTACTGAAGGGTAATTGTCCTGGGGTAATTGTCCTAAGATATAATTTTCCGGGTGGTAATTGTCCTGTAGGGTAATTGTCCCTGGAGTTATAGTCTCGGGTGGTTTGTCCTAAGGGAAAATTGTTCTGGGGTAATTGTCCTGAAGAGTAATTACTGTCCTGGAGATAATTGTCATACGATGTAATTGTCCGGGTGGTAATTGTCCTGTTGGGTAATTGCCCAGCGTGGTAATTGTCCCGGGAGGTAATAGTCCTAAGGGGTAATTGTCCTAAGAGGTAATTGTCTTGGGGTAATTGTCCTACGAGGTAATTGTCCTGGGGTAATTGTCTTGGCCGAAAATACACTATCTGCGAACACAATCAATTTATTATCCCATGACTGGAGACAGGGGTGTACTCTTTTCTGAACTACTTGTGCGAAATTTGATCATATTTGGGAAAGCTATGTCTCCCAAGTCCTCTTTGCTTCAAAATAGTTTATGGTATTTACACGCTGCAAGTGCCTGGATCTGAGACTATTATCTTCAAAGGCTTTGCGTCGCGGAAATCCTCGCAAAATAGCTAAATGAAGTTTTACTGGCGTTGATCGGGAGGGTAAGCGTTGTAAGCGGGGGCTCTCCCCGTCCCAATCTCCCCCGCGCCTCGCCACCTAATCAATCCCTTCCGAGAATTTGCCGAAAAGTCTGATCTATAAGAGTAATCGCAGACCAAAGATGTAAAACGATGATTACTTAGGATTATTTCAAGGGCTTTTGTTGTCGATACAGGTTTTTGGCTCGTGGCATCACGTTCATAGTCAATGATATACGTAATTTCCTCTCGTGTGCTAATTTGGGTTTGTTTATTGTGATAGGATGTGCGTTCGTTCATTTCCAGACGTGAGTGAGAGTCCGCGGTTGTGATTTATATTCCTGCTTTTCTGCGGTGACTAAATTCGTCAGGAAAAAAAAAATGTATTTGTAGTTTTGGCGCGAACGATGACCACTGACTGATTTCATTTTTGCCCCCAAAATAATGACTGCATAACTTCTTTGAAATATCCACTGGTGCAATGCGCGATTCAACCACACGAATAGGCCTACTTGTAAGAACTAGGAAATATATTAAAGACACTATTTAACATTATGGAAGCAGCATTTTAAAATTTTTAGATTTTGACATCTGACCTACATGTTTAAATGGACAAATAAACCCCCTAGATCGCAAAAATGTTGGACAGTTAAGCTGTCTTTAACGATATACACTGTAGAGAAAAGGTCTATGACACGGCAATCTATGGGGAAAATTAGACCAATCGCACATTGAATTTCACTTTTTGAAAGCACTTGATGATCGTTCTGAAATATGATTTTTTTTTCAGGACTCATTAGTGGACCTTATCAGAGACATACATAGTATGAAGAAATATGTACCTCAATTTGTATGTTTTTGTACTTTTTTAACATTTTTTTTATTATTATTTTGCCTTTAATGGTCTGCTGTCAAGAAGATTATATTGACCCACGATTTCCATATTTTCAAACCGTTAAAGTAATAGGCTAAAATTGTGGAGCTTCAATTAAAAAAAATGTCAAACTTTGATATCTGAGCTACATATTAGTGCTTGAATGGACAAATAAACATCACAGAATACAAAAGTTGGAAAGTTATGCTGCTACTGGCAAGATATGCATAAACAAACATCACCCTTACAATAACCACGGCGTTGGAGTATAGATCTACACAAAGAAGTAAGTCTATGGGAGGAAAGGGGCAAGGTGAATTCCGTACACCTCATTTTGAAATACAGTTTTTTTCAGGGCTTCATTTTCAGACACTTGACATGGATTATGTAGCTTATTTTTTCTTGAAACTGGTCATGGTTAGCTTGTGTCTTTAAAGTTCCGCTCAGTGTCAAGAAAAGAATATGTACCCACGATTTTCAAATTTTTTGGACCATTAAAAAAAGACACCTCAGCTGACTACTTGACAGCCATTTCTTCTCACACTCATCAAAAGAACAGCTGTTGCACTAGTTTCAATTCAGTTTCTGATATACACTCTTACTCATCCTTACCACGAAATGATGCATAAGACAGTTACTAGCAGCACCAACGCTTGGCGCACATTCATTGGGTATAACTTAAAGAGAATACACAGTACTGGTTGATTACTTGCAGAACAACATCATTTTGATATCAGTTGCTTTCAAACCTTATGTGAACAGATGGTATTCTAAAAATGGCACTATAGTACGGAGAAAACAACAGAATACTTTATTTTTTGACAAATATGCTACGCAAATCCCCACTGCTGACAAAGTACTAACACAGAAATCAATATGTGGGACTATGCCCTTCACACTGCAGCAACTGAGTTGACTCAGTCGGGTATTCAAACTGCCAATCCCTCAACTTTT
The DNA here is from genome assembly GCA_001188425.1 of Eucidaris tribuloides. Classification (NCBI taxonomy): domain Eukaryota; kingdom Metazoa; phylum Echinodermata; class Echinoidea; order Cidaroida; family Cidaridae; genus Eucidaris; species Eucidaris tribuloides. The sequence goes on from JZLH01S0365207.1 coordinate 32,697, forward strand.
TATTGCATATGAAGTGAATTAGTCCCACATTATAATGCAAATGTAATTTACTCTCACCTGGAAACTTAATGAAATGTGAAATTTTGATGAAAGATTTTCCATCATCAACCAGGGATGTGTATTCTCTTTAAAGGGCGGTGACATGATTGGAGGAAAATGAAAAAATTGCCTCTCTATAGAACCAAACTGGATGGAAGATATACCAGTCTATACACCAACTGGAGTGTATCTCCTCGGTGGAAGAATTTGTCTTGAATTTGTATACTTAAGGAGAATCAAGCATGAACATATCAGTACTTAATTTCTCTCGAGCCCCGAGAGAAATTAATTCCATACAAACGACACAGCAAATTTGTCTCCCACAATGCATACTGCTGGTAGTACTTTTGTAATGAGGCAACCTTCTACTACAATAGTTTCACAGTAGAATGCTTGTATAGTTAACTTGATTCTAGAATACTTTAAAGGTAGGGATTCTCATTTGCAACCCTCCCATAACACAGCAAAACATTATTCATGCCCTAAGGATATGTGAAAAGTACTTGCCCATGAAATCTGAAGTTCGGAAATCGCCTATATTTAAAAAAAAAAAAATACACAAGACACCAATAGTTGTGTAGTGTATGTTCTAGGCACACTGTTCCAAATCTCACTATATTTCATGGACCTACAATACATGTATAGGTCCATGGGTATATCAGGCTGATTGCAGTGCTTACGTAATACCAGTAATACCAGACGGTTGTGCTAGAATGCATCATACACAGTGAAAGGAATGCAAGACCACCTGCGTGTACAGTACACGTGTATTACACTATGGAGGTAAAAAAAGACCTACATGCACTCTCTAAAAATAGACTATTACCACTTGTAAAATTTGTGGTACTGAAGACGAAAAATCAAATCGAAGTCAAACATTTACTATAATTCCACTATAACAATGTTTCTAGAAAAAACTGTTAGGTAACTTTTTATGGGACTAAATTCTCTCGAGCCTCGCGAGAATTAATCTGCTGGCCTCTTAAGCTTGATTATCAAACTCGAGACAAATCCTTCCAGCCAGGAGATCCACTCCAGCTCGTGTATCTGTGGTATATCTTTCAACCAGTTTGGTACGAAAGGCATTTTTACTTCTCCCAATTATATCACTTCCCTTTAATAAAATTCACCAATTGATTGGTCGATAGATCGGTTAATAAATTATTGATTGATCGAGTAACTGAATCTTAGAGAACGATAAGACAGATGAACTCAGCCATTCATTCTTATCGTGTTATTCATGTTTACTTCATTACTTTTATTTATTTATTTATTTACTTACTTATTTATTTATTTATTTATTTATTTATTTATTTATTTATTTAGCTAGTTAGTTAGTTAGTTAGTTAATTATTTTTTTTATTTTTATTTCCTTAGTCACAGTTATTACGTTTTTCATCTGACATTTTGTTTAAATGCTGGGATACGTTGGGAAGGGGACTGCTGTTTTTCAACAACCCTCAATAAATTTGTGCGTTGAAGTTTTGATTTCGCCTCTTCGTAGTCTACTTGCCAGACGTGAATTCACATAATTATCTGATGATACGAAACCATGCTGATCATTAAAACCCTCACTACCATTTAGCCCCTCCCCGAAATAAATGAAAGAAGTTAATTAGTTAAATAATTGATTAAACCAGGCAAGCAAGCAATCAATCAATCAACCAACCAACCAGCCAACCTATCAATCAATCAATCAATCAATCAATCAATCAATCAATCAATCAATCAATCAATCAATCAATCAATCAATTAATCAATCAATCAATCAATCAATCAATCAATCAATCAATCAATCAGTCAATTAATCAATTAATCAATAGTTGTGTAAATAAATTAAATAAGTGAATAAACCTCACCAGTAGAAACAGAAAGAAGACTCGAAGGTGTGGATGTGAACAGAGGGTATAAGCTATACACAGGAGCGTCGATCCATTTTCGGAAGGGGGGGGGGGCAAAAGTGGCTAAGTGTAATGGTAATGCTTTCCAGTGCTTTTTAAACATATCCTTGCATTACACATTATGAATTTTTCAAGTCGTCAAAATTATTGGGGGCAAATCGATATGTTTGCCCCCCCCCAATATTTTCATTGGGGTGGCGACTGCCCCCCTTGCCACCCCGGAATCGACGCCCCTGGCTATATACTTTTATTTCTGCAGAGTCAAATATGACTCGGAACTGGAGCCAGCTGGCTGCGTATATACTTTATTCCGAGTTAAAGTGACTCGGATTTCAAATTTAATTTGACTCGGAAAGGTGCGGCGTCAACTGAGAATCGAATCAATTTGAGTCAAAATAACTAGGAAAGCCGAGTCACTTTAACTCAGAATAGAGTAGGCTCCCAGCTGACGACATTTGAACTCAAATTTGACTTGGCAGAAGAGTGCATGCAGCCAACGTCTGGAATTCAGACTAGCCATTGAGCCAATTATGCAAATTTTACTAGTCATGATTTTGTCTGATAATGAATCACGTGTCATCCTCCGATCACAAACAAATGACGTCATTATCATCACGACGGGGCCTGTTACTAATGATTCGTCCCAGTAGGTAACTTGTATGGTGTTGTTAGGGAAATATAAAAGAAGGGTCAAGATTTACTTTATCACTCCGTCGTTTTTAACCTGGAGACTAAAAGTGCGAAGCTATAGCTAAAGGTTATTGGGAATCCCTAAGAAGTAACACAAAATTGCTTTTGAATTCTGATCAGTGCTACCAACCTTTTTCATGTCATTGAGTACAAGGGATCGAGACACATACGTAGTGTCAACTATAAAATTCTGCATGAAAGTCCTTCCATTTTGTCACAAAATTAAGTTGGGTGCACCCTAGCTAAACTTATTGCAATACAATAATCTGTCTCATAGTGTCTTCATTTACAGTCATAAAATATCAATATTGATCAGAATAAATTAACACAAATCGCCTTAGAGGTAAATGACATGATTGGGGGTAGTACTCAACTTGGGCTGAAACTACTCTAGAATCAAGTAAACTACGCAAGGATTCTCCTGTGAAAATCTTGTAGTCAAACGTTGACTCATTCTAAAATAAACAATGTCAATATCACTCGTAGCACGGACACCTGCTGTGTGGCTCCCTATGGGGTTTATTTTTATCGTCGCCGGATAAAATTAAGATACTCCTACGTTTATGCTTGATTCTCTTTGAGTAAACAAATTACAGACAAATCCTCCCAGGTGGGAGATCCACTCCTGCTAGTGTATAGTTGGTATATATTTCAACTCATTTGGTTCTTGAGGCATTTTCAAGTGTTTCCAATCATGCCACTAACCTTTAAAAGATTGATTTGCATACCCAAAGAGCTTATCAATTGAATAAGCTAAAATAATTTATAATGTAAAGATTCATATAAATCTTCACCCCTCACAAAAGCCCGGGAATGAAAATTTAAGTTTCGTTAATATAAACACTGATAAAATTCAAACAGAATGCACCGACGTAACTTCGTTCACTGAATTTGAATTGTATTCCGCCGTTAAGCAAGTCTGACTTCCAAACCTGATTCTTGTATCACCTAGTGAAAACTGAATACCCGCTGATCAAAACTTAAAGGTCCAAACCGCACACCAGTGCAGTTGGACGATTGTCAATAAATTTTGCTACTTTTGGACTCTACCAAATTTACAATCTGTGGGCAAAAGCTAAATCCAGTGTCTGAAGTCTAGACTGCCGTTATAAACTGCAACTTGTATTGTATACAACGTCCCAATTTCAAAAGATTTATAGTTTATATTTCAAAAATTTTATGACATGTGGATCCCAAATTTTCAACATTGTACTATTCTTCATTTGGTTCAAATATGAGTAAAATCTGTTTGGTGAGCAATTGAAAACCGAATCTTTAAATATTCATCACTTAGCCCTCTGGTAAAACATGTGTAAAAAAAAAGTGTTATCATTCTAAAGACACGTCTTCCTTATATTATAGTACTGCGGGTAAATGCACCTTTTGTGCAGACTTGCCTAAGACTACAAACTAAAATACAACACTTGCTATTTGAATATCGCATTCATGAGATGATATCGAACATGTGTCCGTAGTAATGTTAACCTCGGTTTTAAAGGAAGATGTAGCCGGCAACTAACAGGAATATGTTAAGAAAAAATGACATTGTGGGTATTGTGAGAATAATAATACATGGTGATAAAGACCTACATAAAGGGTATATTGTGTGACACTTACCCTCGGCATGGCCCTATCAATTAGTAAATTTCTGTTAAGTTTACGTCTTTGCTAAATTTTCCATAGAAGAATCTTCGCCGAAAGAGCTATAGGGGTAGGAGTTTATCGAATCAAAAAGTGCATACATTACTAGGGCGCGATTAGCACACTTCGGCATGCATCGGTCACGTAGGGTCAGCTCAAGGCCAGCACACGTGCGATCTGATTGGTTAGCGAGAAACCAAGCTCTTTCCCAAAGGTATTGGCTAACATTTACCACAGTTTAAAAAAATCTGAGCTACATGATTCCCCATACTACCATTGTCTTTGATAAGGTCTAAAAATGACACCCTGAAAAAAATTGTATTTCAAAATGATTATTTAGTGATTTAAAAAAGTGAAAATCGTAAGTTGATCGGATTCACCTGCCCATATTCTCCCATAGACTTACTGTGTGTACACCTACGCTATTTAAACTCGCCCCGAGTTTTAATTGTTTATTCATGCATAACTTGCCATTGGCAGTGTAACTTTCCAAACTTTTTTTTTATTCTAGGGTGTTTATTTGCACTACTATGTAGTTCAGATATCAAAATTTGACAATTTTTTAAATTGAAGCTCCACAATGTTAGCCTATCACTTTAACTTATTCCTGTTAGTTGCTGACTGCATCTTCCTTTAAACCAGTCCAGTTCTCTTGAAGTGGCTACTTGTCATGGTCGGATCCATGGGGGACAGGGGCGCAACCCTCCTTTAAGAAAAAAGAAAGAAAGGAATGGTAACTTGTTTGTTTCCATATCATGCACCTGACTGAAAAGTGCCCTTCTATATATTTACCCCCCCCCCCTTCTCTGTTCATAAAACTAAAGTAATTTGTGTTTTCGCCGAGACTTTATTCCCCCTCGTTTAAAACTTTCTGGATCCGCCAATGGGTGCGACTCGTGGCGAATGACATAAGAGCGTATAGCCTTGAATGGCGGTGTTGGGCCCTGGGAAGTTCACCATCTGACTCAGCCATACGTTAGTCCCAAGGTTGGTACTCGTAGGGGAACCCCCCCCCCCTACCGCCCAACGCCATTTTAGCCACAGTACTACCGTATTTGCAGGGGATAGGTGCAGGGGGAAATGGCCTTCCTTAGGGGGTGTACGGGGATTTGATGTATCTGAGACTTTTCTAGCAATTTTCAAAAATAGTCTCAAATGTCAAATCCTCAAACGGATTTCAAAAAACTTCCGTATAGACATTATTTGGGTAAATCGCTTCTCACTCTCAGGCTCAGAAACAAATACGCCAACCGTAAACGTCAACTTTCTCAATAAACATGAATTTCTTGAATTTGTTTAGGTTATTTTGTAGGGGAAACCTTAACTTTCGTCGGTGAAAAGTGTATTTTTGTAGAGGAAAAATGCGTTTCGTGGTAGGGTGTTAGGGCGTAGGCGGTAGGGGGGAAGTAGTGTCCGTAGGTGGAAATACGCATGTCGCGTAGGGGGAAATGGACATTTTGAGTGACATTCCTGTTAGTTCGGAAGACGCTGTCAGCAGGAGTATGATCGAGGAGAGGGGGGGGGGCTTCGTATTGTCGTCTGTCATGGGCGTGGTATCAGCTTGCAGGAAGGGTATAACTCCAGGAGAGGGAAGGGGGACGTGTGGGGGAAATGTTTGCTGTCATTCTATATGTCACAGTGACATTTACTTGACCTTAAAACCAGCATAATCACTCGAGGCCATTTTGAAGTACATGGCACGGACAGGCGTCATAACAGTGCAGGTGAATTCCACTGTGCATCAAGTAAAATTTTCAATACACACAGCACATAATTCAATTCAACTTTATTTTCTACATCGTTGACGTAATCATAATGGCAGACATACAACGGATAAAAGTTACAAGTATAAACTATAAAGAAACCAATAATGGGGAGGATGTCAACAAAACTCACAAGAGCGACTTTATTATACATTGAACCACTTGTGTTTTACTAAAGTTGAATTTCTCATCTTCACGAGAACCTGATGTGTGTTCTGTTCATGTTTACATTTGAATATATTATAGAATCAACAAAAAATCCACACAATTACATATTACATACAGACGTGTCATTTGTTCTCGTTTTTGATGATTCGTTGCTTGTGTTCTTTCTTCATCATCATCTTCATCATCATCATCATCATCATCATCATCATCATCATCATCATCATCATCATCATCATCATCATCATCATCTTCATCATCATCTTCATCTTCGTCGTCGTCCGCGTTTTTTCACATACATTGTGTTTTTATATATCTTCTTCTTCTTCTTCTTCTTCTTCTTCTTCTTCTTCTTCTTCTTCTTCTTCTCCTCCTCTCTCTCTCTCTCTCTCTCTTCTCTTCTGTTCTTCTTCTTCTCCCCTTCCTCCTCCTCCTGCTTCTCCTCTTCCTTTTCTTCTTCGTCTTCCTCCCCCTTTTTCTCTTCCTATTTGCTCGTCGTGATATTCTTGTTATTTTCTACACTGTAGATATCATTTTGATGAGATTCATAAATGTTATGCACAAATCAAGGTCACAATCAATTTACATTTCTAGAAAAACACTTCGCAATACTGCCATGTTTTAATCACCGGGATTATAACGCCCTGCTTTGATGTCAATTGAAAAAGTCTCAACGTGGTCGCTATAGCAACCAATGATGACGTAGCTATTGGAATCTGGTCATAATTCATACGTCGTATTTGCGGCGATCGAATAGGTACACGTACCGTATATTCAGTAGGGGCGTTGATCCATTTTTCGTATGAGGGAAGGACAAAATGTAAGAAAAATTTAAATTTAACGTTTTACTGGCAAAGCCCGCCGCAAGATTTAAAATTGTATGTTAAGTAGTATTTTTATGTTGAATTTAATGGTTTTATAGTGCCTTGCATTCATTTTAGTCACATATTCTTCCAATAAGTTTTAAATGTCTTTTAAGTTGTCAGAATTATTGGAGACGAAACGATATGTTTGCCCCTCTCCATATTTTCAGTAGATAGGATCATATAGGGCGACTGCCCCCAGCCCCGAGAATCGATGCCCCTGATATTCAGTCATGAGTCACGACGTCAGAGGCCGATTTGCATAAGGTCACGTGACTTCGACAGTGTCTTTAGACAACTGGGTAACTGTTACGTCATCATGAGTGTGATCCTTTTTTCACTTGCATTAATACATGTGGTTCATTTATGATTTATGAAAGTGATCCCTTTTGTCTTAAAGACACAGACCAACATTATGGAGCTCTAATGAAAAAAAATGTCAGTGATATATGAGCTACATAGTTTTTAAAGTAATAGGCTAACATTGGGGAGCTTTAATTTAAAAAATTGTCAAACTTTTATATCTGAGCTTCATAGTAGTGTTTGAATGGACAAATAAACATCTTTGAATACAAAAGTTTGGAAAGGTATATGCTGTCACTGGCAATGCATGAATGAACTCCGGTGGACGATAAAATAGTCAAATTCTACACAGAGTAAGTATATGGGAGGAAATGGGCATGGTGAATCCGGTCAACTTGAGTACTCGTACACACTAAAAAATAAAGGTGCGTACAAGGTGCATATCAATTTCTCCCGCGGTATTCGCGCATATCTGCACCTTCCACGGCTGAGCGCTCGCCCCACTCCATCATGTTTGCAAGTTTGCACCTTTGAGGTGAACATTTTGTCTCCAATAGACCACTTTCATAATGTATTCAAGTTTATGGATGTTTTCTCTTCCGAAGCCTAGTGAGGAGCTATTTCTTTCATTTGTTTCTATGAATACAATTTCAATACCGAAAATGCAACTGTCATAAATTATACTATTTTCTATGTCGGACAAGCTCAGGCAAGCTTTCAGGTTGTCAAGAACAACCTTTGTTTAAAAGGTATGCATGGAATTTGAATATATTACGAAAACGGCCTATAGGTCCAAGTTTGCACAACCGCGACTTCAATACAATATAATCAGTTGAAAAATACACACGGCCAGCGGGATGGCCAAGTGGGTAGAGGGTCCACCTCACGTGCGGAAAGTCACAGGTTCGAGCCCCGGTAAGGTCATTTTGTACGAGTTTTTTAGATATTTGTAAATGTTAATTAATAAAGTGTATTATAATGGTATTATAATGTAAATACTATAAATAGCACTGAAATGAACGTAAATTGCGGTTCACACACAAAAACACACAGTTTGCGAGAAAAAGAAGAACGCCTTTTTATTTTCTATGATGCAACTTTGCACCTTTCGGGTGTAACTTTGCACCTTTCAGAAAGGTGCAAAGTTGCACTTTTAAAGGTGCTCCCAGTGTGACATTGGTCTGCACTTTTACAGGTGCAAAGTTGTGCCTATTTTTCTTAGTGTGTAGATGTTCACTTTTTTTTAAAGCACTTAATAATCACTTTGAAATACAATTTTTTCAGCACTTCATATTTAGACCTACGGTACATGTAATTATCAAAGACAAAGGATGTAGCGCACATCTTTTTTTTTAACTGTGGTCATTGTTAGCCTGTGGCTTTAAGTTTTTAATAGTTACAGATAGTTTCAATCCCAATCAAATAGTTTTGATTGGAAATTAAACCTTTGCAGCAATCACTCGAAAAGTGGTAGTAGTAATAGTACTACTACTACTACTACTACTTCTACTACTACTACTACTACTACTAGTAGTAGTAGTAGTAGTAGTAGTAGTAGTAGTAGTAGTAGTAGTAGTAGTAGTAGTAGTAGCAACATCAGCAGTAGTGGCAGTGGCAGTAGTAGTTGTAGTAGTAGTAGTAGTAGTAGTAGTAGTAGTAGTAGTAGTAGTAGTAGTAGCCGTCTTCCATCGAAACTGATTTTTTTTTTTGGTATCCACAACTTTTTGTGATATTTATGTATAATAATGGTTATGTTTATG
>JZLH01S0365245.1:0-15497 GCA_001188425.1 Eucidaris tribuloides
AAGTAACAATGCAATGCAAGCGCCTTGTGTCGCCGCGGTGCATACACACAGTGCGATTATCACATCACATGCGGTTTTATACGTGCGAGATCGGAAACTGGATGGATGGTGTTTGACGGGGCTTCAGAAGCCAAGAGATTTTTGCTACGAAAGTCAACATAAGTTTTGATAGACGATGATATCTCATTTACTGGAACAGTTTACGTCATGTCGTACCTGTCAGCAATCGTCGTAATTTGTGGCTGATTTGTTTTAGTGTTTGACAACATTTTATCGAACAATTCACGGAGAGACAACATAATTCTGTCAACAAGTTTGCGCGGAGCTCTATCTGCCCGTTATTATGGATCGCCTGGGACTAATATTCGCCACAATTTTGACCCTATTTTCAACCCGTCCCTACACGGGAAAAGCGAACTCAATTACATCATGTAGCAACGTTTATACAGAACTAAGTCTTCTTCAATTCAGATATTATACGGAAATACCTCAAAGTCCAGTAAATGGTAAGTAAAGTGTACCTTTTCGAGTTGTATATTTAATCAGATGCTTGCAAACTTTTATCGAGAGAGCGATTGCTCAGGAGCGGGGTGTTTCCCCGGATGGTCGGGGGACGCACGGCCCCCAAAATACCAGGAGACCATACAAACTCGCACTCAATTGACACAAGATAGGGGTGAAAGCGATCGGGCTGCCGCGGGCTTAGATTTCTGAATCGCCGTCACTCGCCGCATACCAGCCCTTTCAGACTGCTTTTACCATTATAACCTACATTTCCCTCATGTTAGATTACAGTCGATGATAGGTTTTTGAGGGGGTATTGTATTGGTGTGGACGGACACGCATTTGAAGCGGTATTTTCACATTATCCTCGACTCTTTTTTTGTATGCTGACCCTGTTGCCACCCAGTTTTTGTGCCTCGAAGAATAGGAACAAAATTTACAGATGGTTTGACTTTTTATTCGATCAGAATTGTGAGAGCAGCTGTAATTTTTTTCTACACATTTCGTATCTTTGGTTTCGCCACATATGATTTGGCCTTGAGATATAATCTGGAATGTAAATTTGCTTTAGTGAAAAATTGTTCTGAATTAGGAATGTGAAACCCAAAATTGTGTTCCTTAGTCATTTTTTTCACCCTTAGGCTTTCACATAATTTTCATCCACCAAGCTGACCTAAATCCTATATTATTACTTTGTCCATGTTTTGCTGCCATAAGTTAAGTAAACCAAAAAAACTTGTTAAACTTAATGCTAATTGTTTCAGTAATAGTTTATTCTTTCATTTTTCAATTTTAGATTCAACAGATCTGCACTAAACAAACTTTCACTTTTGTATAGAATTCAATGTTTTTAGTATCTAAAAGGAAATGGAATACTTAAACTTTTGGATTCTTGCCATAGGTGGTAAAAAAGTTCTGATATTTTACTGTATTTTTTTAACATGAGAAATAAGATCATTGGATACATTTATAGTTTTACCAATAAACTTCTGTAGTGGATGTGCATTTTTTGCAATCAATGTTACAACAGTAATCAGTCTAAATGTAAAATTTTACATTGTAGGCCTTCATGAAACTCTAGAAGAATAAACATACACGTACGCCTATTCTACAGTGTTAAGCAGCCATCAGCGCAAAAAGTCAAAAATTACATATGTCCATACATACAAGCAGGCCTGCATACAAGGATGAAGATATTTTTGAAAACTTGTTAAAATGAAATCTGCAGAACAGTTGTGGAGATTCGAAGAAACGACGAATCAAAGAAAGCAAGAAGAAAAAAAGTATGATGCCCCTTCATGGTTTTGTGCTGGATATAAACTTCCTGCCTCCCACGGATTCCTTTAGTTTTTAGTAATCCAGGATCGCAAACAAAATGAGAGAACTGTAGTTTGCCACCGCCGCACATCTGCAACAAATCTTCCGCACTAAACAGGAATGGAGACAGACCGTACTGTAGAACAGATGTCGTGACCAGCTAGAAATTTATTTGTTTCTGAGGGCATGCTGATTCTCAGACCAGTGATGAGAACAGTACCTTTGGCAATATCTTTGCAATTTCTTGGAGTGATTTCCTTTCTCCATATTCAGTTCAGGAGCAAGGGACATCATCACCACCATTACAAAATGTTTGGAGTCTCTTATGAGATCCTCATAGGAATAAATTCACATGAGTTTTAGGGATTAAATTTGTGGTTTTGAGTGTCAAACGAATGTGCTATATTTCTCATTATCAAACAAAAACTGGTTGAAGTAATTCCATATGGAATTTGTACTCATCTACTAGAGTATTTGCAGACAGCAGATTTTTACTAGATTCTACATTAGACCAGTCACAAATGTTATTAAGTTGAATGAAATGGACAGAACAAGTTTGTTTGTATACAATTTATGTAAATTGCCATATTTTCCATAGCATAACTTTACCAATCCAATATTCATCAAAGATTTGTCAAATGTGTAAGTTTTATAACACACCCCCCCCCCAAGTAATTTTCTATAGCAAATTAAAAAATTTCACTTCCTAAAATTCAGGTGTAAAGAGTCTTGTACAGTAATGTAACAGTGACGTTTAAAGATTGTGTCATTGATTTGCACGTCAAAAAACATCTAAATGAATGAAATCAGCTGAAATCATATCCAATGTGAAGATTAATATAAATAAACACCTCTCATAGAGACATGGGGTAAAATATTGAGTTTTGGTGAAAATCTGGACGGTTAAACTTCATCCTTTTTCCAATTGCTCAGGAGCAAATTCAAAAAATCCGCGACGTCAAACGTGCACGTGCCGTTCCAAAATGGTCCGATCAGCCGTTAATAGCCAAAGGTCGCGTGGGGGATAGCCGTTAACCAATCAGAGGGCTGTGCTGGTCGTGCTACGGTGCACAGTAACCGCGCATTCGCAGTTTGAGCAAAATTGAAACTCACAGAAACAACAACATTCTGGTAACATGTCGTTATTAGTTTTTCTCATAAAACAACAAATTCATGACATATGGATCTCAAACTTTCAACACACCATTTGTAAGTACTAAACTACCGTTTGGTATTGATAATGAAGGGAAGTAATGGACTTGCACATCCCTGACACAATTTTAAAGATAAAATCTGACGTCAGGAGTTTTTATTGACCATTGTGCAATCTTACTGGTAGGAGGTCTACATGTACATGTACCTGTAGTCTTTAGTTCAGTTCTATACAACAACAGTTCCAATGGAAGTTTGCATTTATTACTTGTTCACTGAAAAGAATTTGCCTGGCAGTATTTTGTGGAAGCCGTAAATTGATGGACGAAATCTTCTGAGAACACACAAATGACGTACTACAGTGTACCGCTTACATGGTATTATAGTTATTCAGTTCATGACAAATTAAAAGCAGCAAATACATGTATAACCCAGCTAATTCTTATTTTGAATTACTGTATATGTTATCTTCATAAGTTTATCACAGAAACCATTTGTGTACATAGGAAAATGTGTTTTCATGGCCAGTTTGTCTGGAAAATAAAACACATTTCGAGGGGATGATTGATACTAAAAATATATATTATCTATTACATGTACTATCATTATAGTATTAGTATTATCATTATTATTATTATTATTATTATTATTATTATTATTATTATTATTATTATTATTATTATTATTATTATATTATTATTATAAATTAGACTTGTAGCATACAATGTATGCTACCTAATTTGTGTACTAATTTCCTCTGTCATCTTCAAAGTAATTTGCACAATTATGTAGCAAGTATGGATGGTGGGCTGTGCAATGATTGTTTTTCTGATACAAAATGGCTTTAAATTTATTTTGAACTTTCTGTTTTGATGTTTTTGTTACAAAATTTATTTTTTTACTTTTTTAACTGGGCACCACAAATGTCAACATGTGGGGAAGGTTTTGCTGTTCATGTGCCTTGTGACATTACCTGCAGTTATACTGAACAATAATCATAACAACTTGCTTCACTTGAAATGCTGTAATGTTAGGTATCCAACCAACCACACATGAAAACAACATTGCAACTTTCAATGCCACTTTCTTGAAATCACTAATCCCAATAAATAACACATTGTTGATGGTTTTCCTGGCAGGTATTGTATTCAGTGACCAGGTATATATGTATTTTATTTTGTGTAATTTAAATCTGACTATTCATCTGTGTCACTTAATGAACCATTTTGAGAGGAAATAAACAGTACAAAACATTTTATATGTTCAACACTTAAAGACAATTAAGAGTAGACACTACTTAACATTGTGGAGCTTCAGTTTGCAAAATTGTCCAAACTGTGATATATCTGAGCTACATAGACAGATAAACACCCTAGAATAGAAACATTAGGAAATTTAAATGCTGCAACTAAACTGTACATAGATAAATATCATGCTTGACTTAAAGGCAAGGTTCACCCTGAAGTCAAGTTGGTTTTAATAAAAGCAGAACAATGAGAGAAACATATTAATGAAAGTTTGGTGAAAAACTGAAAATCCACCAAAGAATAACAGAGTTATGAAGTTTCAAAGTTTCAATTTTGTGACGTCACAAATTGCGAGCAGCTCCCCATATGTCATAAAATATAAATTCCATTGACATTTTTTAATGGTTCATGATAATTGAATGGGTGTTTTTCATAGAAGCCTGTCTGAAATAATGTTTCTGATTGACTGCACAGGTTAAATCATTTTCGAATTTCTGAGAAAACGGCACTTTATGGAATTTACATCATATGATAAATGGGGAGCTGCTCGCATGTGACGTCACAAATTTGACAATTTAAAATACCATAACTCTGCTATTCTTTTATAGATTTTCGTCAAACTTTCATCAATATGTTTCTCTTGTTTTTCTGCTTTTATTAAAACTAAGTTGACGTCAGGGTGAATCTTGCCTTTAAGCATGTGATGTACTAAAAAGTGTAACACAGCAGTCTACAGTATGGGGGGGGGGGCATGACAAAACTTGTTACTCATGGTTCTTGCTGTTTTAAACCAATTAATGATCATGTTGAAGTACATTTTCTTTTTTAGGACTACACTTTTTGACTCAAATCAAAGACAAAAGCATTGAGGATAATGGAGCTCAGATTTTTTTCAACTGTGGTCATTGTTTATATCAATTCCTTTTCTAAAAATGTGAAGCCTTTCTCCAAAGTGAGTAAAAAAATATTCACAATGTCAATGATTTTGATGTTCTCTCTTTGATAATTTCTCAGTACTTGTAAGTCAGGTACATTTTCTCCATATTCACCTTTAGGGCCTAATCATTTGCCCTTATTTTGTCTTGGAAGTTTGGAACATTATCTGGTTCCTTCAAGTCTGACATCTTTGGCACAAGTACAAAGAATGTCACTTCACATTATATCTAATAATGCATCTAGATTTGTAATAGAATACTTTTTTTTCTACTGTCACAGCAAGTTACCTGAACTCACTAATATGTGTGATATGACAGTTATTGCATTTTAGCAATTTCAATTCCTTTTCAGTAACATCTGAAAAGAGAAAATCGCAGGAAGAAAGCGATCTATAGAGAGAAAGAAAAATAATATGACGGAATGGGCCAATAAATCTTTCTGCCTATTCTGTTTTGTCTGTTTGTTATTTTGAGATCATGTGTCAATGCTTTTGTCCTGCAAACCACAAAGTAGTTTTGTGAGGGAATTAGATTTATTCTGTATTTAAAAAGTACAAAATGAACTTGCCCTCTACTCGTTTGCTTCAAAGAATCCACGAATGACTATAAAGCTGCATATATGTGGAACAAATTTTTGACCCTTTGCTTGATTGTCAAAATATATGGGAATTCATCAAATAGTCTTAAACTTGCCACACAAGTTTCTGTACGTATTGAGTGTGTGAAGTCGTGCATAGCACATTATTAATGGATCCGAATCCTCAGTGTTTGCTTACATTCAGCTGTTTATAAATATCATTTTAGGTTTGCACATAATTTTCTGTCCTTTGTGAAAAGAGTTGTCAAAGACTTCTGTTATTAAAGGGCAGTGACATGATTGGGAGAAACAAAATGCCTCTTGAACCAGCTGGTGGAAAGATATCAATGGATACTCCAGCTGGAGTGTATCTTCTGGCTGGAAGGATTTACACATATCTTGAATTTGTTTACAATAAACCGAATCAAGCATGGACATAGAACTCTACACGATTTGTCAGTCACAAGGCATTCAGATGGAAGTTGTTTTAGAACGAGTCAACTTTTGACTACAAAATTTACACAGTACATGTACTTAGAGTCCTTGCACAGTTAACTTAATTCTAAAGTAGTTTCATCCCAAGTTGAGGACTACCCCCAATCAAATTAACCTTTAAGTTCTGAAGACAACCTAAAGAATAATAAAAGTATACAATAACAGCAAACCTGCCATGAAAATGTCCTCCCCCCCCCCCCANACACACACACATACACACAACAACTTCAAAGAAAGGTACTTAGAGAGAGATTTTATAGTACATTGACCTTTCAATACCCCTCCTCCCGATTTTGTTTAGATGTGTATAGCCTCATAAAATGTTCGTACATGTAATTATGAAATTGCTAATGCTACGAGGGTGGGGGGATGGGTGGGAGGGGAGGAATATTGCCCTTTAATAGTCATCAATTTCCCTCAGTGGGTTGGAAACATATCGCAGTGGCAAGTGTGGACAAGCTTCATTTGTTATGAATGGGGGCGAACAATATGGCACGCAAACATTATACCTGCTTGATGTGATGTATATGTTATCGGAAATGTGTTTTGAATTTTTGATAGAGCTCCTGCTGATCTCTCAGCATCAGCAAATGAGGGGTATGATGGTGGCATGTGCTATTGGCATACTACATTTAACATACAGTGCATGTAATGTACATACTTGGTCTTGGTCAACCTACATACATCCTCATGCCCTTAGGCTATTTATGAAGGACATGTCTGTGAAATCTGGAGATCAGTTATTACCCAGAATTAAATGCTCAAAAAACAAAGGCTAGTGTTTCCTATGCCAAGAATTTTTGCTCCAGTTGAAATCAAAGTCTAATTAATAGTCACTAGAATTTCACTAAAACTGAGTTTCTTCATAGATAGTATTTTCTTATACAGTGTAATTGATTTTTAGGCATGCAAAAAAGACACCTTGACTTTAACAATAAAAGTCCACACCGTGTAGTTGTACATGCACATGTTTTCCATGGGCTTGCACCAGTAGATTAGAGGGTAAAGGTGTTTTTGTTCTCTTCACTGTACATTACAAACTCTCCATCCAAAACAGATCAACAACAACAAAACAAAGCAAAAACAAACAAAAACTCAAGTATTGATAACTACTATAAATTACCCATAAGCAACAATAACAATGACATAAACACAAATAAAGCCTACAAATTTCCACATGGTTGGGGAAAACTGGAATTTTTGTTGAAAGATTTTGAACCTCTGAAGAATGTCGCTCAGAGCAAGTACAGCTCTTGCGCCTGTACGAGTTGTAATATTATTTTCCTGTCCATCCATAGTTGTTGCTTTGTCTTGCCATGCTTGCTTAATCAAGCCTGTGATTGCCTTAGACGGATCATGGCCCTACAAACATGGCCAGAGAGTGCATTAAACCACCGATACACTCTCAATGACCTCTGTCGATTGTCTAAAAGTATAGCCATAAAATTTAGGGAGCCAAACTGTATGTGATGGACAACGTGTACTCGCTAGCGTAATTTGAATTGGCACAAAAGGTCAAGTTAAATTTCATACTGTCATTGAAGCATGTCTTCATGTATTTGGCTTACTATTCAGTCGATTTGTATAATTAGTTTGGACCCTTGAGTCCTTGACACTCCCACCAACCCCCCCCCCCCGAAAAAACGCAACCAAACAAACAAGCATTTCAGTGTAAATGACCAAGACTTACATGTATTTGTCATGCGCACCCCTTCAGCAAAATACGAAGTTTTACAATATTATTTTGCACATATCCAAACATATTTATGTTGTTCTCCTGGCCCAATATTCTGAATTCTTCCGCCATATACACAAATGTAATTTTAAGGCCTTAGTGATGAAGTACATGTACAGTAATAATTTTCTTTGTTATTTCGGGCAAGTACATTTTTCTTTTGGGCAAGTAAAAATCTGAAAGTAATAGTTTTACTTGCAAGCCAAAGGGCCAAGTAAATTAAAAAGTCGGTTTGGAGCCGTGCAGCCTCTGACAATTAATGAATTAACAGATAAATCACATATTTTAAAATTGTTTGATATAAAAAAAATTAATTTTAACTCAAATTTGGACAAAAGGTAACCTTTTAAAGTTTAATAATGTACTTGATATAATTCTTTGTAAGTGAAATAAGGTGCAATTGTTCCCATCCCTGCAACTACAGTAATTCTGACTCATGTATAAACCCCTCTGATTGATGATGTATACTGTAAGCATGCTGCAAGTCAAAAACACAATCTTTCAGTACCCTTACAAATGACTTTCCCCTCAAAAACATTTTAAGAAGCCCGCGAAGTGCAACTTGACCATTTAATCCCACATTGTTGTACAATGAGTAGTGTTGTTATGGGTGTATTTGAATCACGTAATCGCTTAAAGGCAGAGCATCTCTGTTTTTCTCCTTCAAAATGTGAAAATTGGGAGAAAAAAGAGGTTTTCCGCGATTTTCATTTTGAAAACCCAGTTTCCGTTTCAAGTGGTCATTTCCATTAATTCCGGTCATTTTCTGTTATTGTGGAAAATCACTGTCCTTTCCAATGGGTTTTATTTCAAGTTCAAGTGGAATTTGCAACCGTGGGTTAATTGAATACAGTGTATTGCCCTTACACCTTACATATAATTCATATCAAATGCCAATGGATTGTGAGGACTCGCCACTAGACTAAAGTTTGTTGGCCAAAAAAAAAGTTTTACCAAATCATACCCATTCATGGCTTTGACTTAAGATTGGACTCACTGAATGTATGTGATTAGCAGTTGAATAACCTTTTGACTAAATGGTCCAACGTGAACTGGACTTTGTAACAAAAGTTGACCGTACTTACTACTTGTAAGTTTTATTATAGGCTAATCCTTCCCTTTTGAATTAAATCTGCATATTTTGCCCATTTACCAAATTTTACTTTACACTTGGGGCTAAGAAAAATAGCACTTATAATATACTTTTACACTTACACCTTCTTGCACAATGCCTGTGAACCAAGATATTGGCACAAAAATGATTTTTTGTCCTTTTGAGTTAAAAAAGTGTAATTTTGCATTTTTACCCTGTGGCAAACTAGAGTTTTCCATACACTTTGATGCAGAGTTTGTTACAACAATTCCTTTCAATAAACTTTGCAGTTTTAGAGTACACAAAATTGTGAAAATTAACAATAATGAATCACTTGTTTTTTTTTCTTCGAAAGTTCAAAGTGCAGTTATTCTGGAAACTGGAAATTCTGTTCAAATTCTTGGAGCTTTTTCCCTGTTTTCTGTCGGCATTGCAGAAAATTCAGGTCTCCAGACAAGAGCGATGATTTCATTCCTCAGTTCCTCACCGAGATCTGATGACGACAGAGATGCAATTAACAATCAGTGTAATTTAAAGAAAATATTTGAAGAATTTCACGGAAAAGGGGGTTAAAGTGTGCTTCAAATGACAACAGCACAGTGGACCCAATCAATAGACACTGTAAATGTGGGGGAAACCGACTTGTGTTTAGTCACGACAATCAATCGGACATTACCTCCTCTTTTTTCCTTCCTTTTCCTTTTTCGCCAGCTCCTGTTATCAAGACATAAAACCCCACAAATGCACAAATCGTAATTACTACCTGCATTTGAGGCTTTTCACTCTCTTATTGCATTAACAAAATGAGAGTGGATAAGGGCACACTACCAACCTCGACGTGAATGGTCATCCCCTCGGGATCGAACAATGTTCATTGTGGCGATCGCAACTCATCCCAAAAGTACAGCCCCGAAGTTTGTTGAATTTCAACGGAGCCCCACAAAGGAGGGACGAAGAGGGACTTTGGGGGAAAGGGAAACATAAAAGGCAAACTTCATTAACTGGCTCTATTGAGGGTGGCTGTAATGTGTTTGCTTCTGCCCAATAACAGAGGGACCAACAATTTCAACAAACCGGGTCTAATGATTTTCAAGCAGACATGCTTGACGCAGCCTTCTTCGCATAATTGTGGCATTGTATGACCGGGTTCTCCATTAAAAAGTAAGAAAAGTAGCTGGTTTCTGCAAGAAACAGGGACGGCTTGGTATAAGTGACACATTCTCTCGTGCTTCCAAAGAATACATACAATTTCCCACAGCTGAAATAAAGAAATTAGTATTACGGTGCATGTACATTGTAAGCTCAGAAGCACAGTTTATCAATTATATTCACTCCGTTTTGAATTCATTATTTTAGCAGTACAAAATGAAACCTTACACAAACTTTGAATTACCTACAATACTGTATAGGCCTACATTATGCGTACAATGTGCACTAAATGTGACCCGTCACCACGATACCCTGATAAAGTCGCATGACACAAAAGTAAGGAAAGTGTCACTACCGTAATAATGATATCAAGTATTAGAGTAAAGTGTATTAAAAAATCAGAAGAATGATGACCTTCACTAGCTGCAAAAGTTTGAATATTCATATTTTCACCCAAAGTATTTTTCTTTCTATGTTTATGTATCATAAGATGTGCGACTTTATCAGGTTATCGTGGTGACAGGTCACAAATCTGCCTATATGTGGAGAAGACTTCATTCTCCTGTACGCACAAACATGTGAGCTGGCCTGCAAGAATTTGCAATGTACTATTGATTTTACCAAGTTTTAACCAATTTAATCAGAACAGAAGCATGCAGGACAGGTGGCTGACCAAGAAAAACCTTGAAGATTCTGTGATAGAAATCAACAGTGCTGTATGTCTCCTGTCATCATATTGATTTTTTTTTCAAAGAACAGATAGCAAGTTAATTAAAGACAAATACTAAAAGCACTGAATCCAACACATCAGTTGTGCATACAGTATCTACATGCTGCTCAAAAGTGAAAAAAAATATGGGTATACCAGATGATTTGCTATCAATATACAGTTAAATCAGACATTTTTGTTATTAATATGTTGCATTCCTACAGACAGCAATGAAATGTAATGTAGCTCTTGATTTCAAAGTAAAGTGCATCACTAGTAAAGTTTCAAAGAGTAAAGTATTTAGTTCCCTTTTTCCTTCCTACCTCATATGTATGTGACTAGATGAGACCAAGATGTGCTGCTTTAAAGCCCAAGTATTGTTCTGGGCGATCAGACAAATTTTTCATCAATCTTTCGCAAAGTTTTCTTTTGTCACCCCAGACATCAGAAAACAACATCATACCCACTGAAAATTGTTTATACATGTAGTGACAAATTGTGATGTTTAACTCTTAACGTGCCAAAGTCGCAGATCTGCACCAAATAATACACATGAAGTCCATAGAGGTTAAAATCCTCTGAGTTAAATGATCAGAGAACATGTCCCCCCCCCCCCCCCCCTTCGACATTTTACATTTTAAGTACCGGTAATTTCTTTGAAAATGGGCGAATTTTGTAGTGAGCAATGTCCAGGGCATTGATAGATTGCCTATCTAAAACACATAATTGCAAAGAAATTCATTTATTACATTTACCAAAACTATACTTGGGCTTTAAAGTGATAAGCTAACATTGTGGAGCTTCAATTTAAAAAATTGTCAAACTTTGATATCTGAGCTACATAGTAGTGTTCAAATGGACAAATAAACACCTTAGAATACAAAAGTTTGGAAAGTTACACTGCCAATGGCAAGTTATACATGTACAACATACGACTTACGATTTTCACTTTTTCAAAGCACTAAACAAACATTTTGAAATACAGTTTTTTCAGGGCTTTATTTTTAGACCTCATCAAAGACACTGGTAGCATGGGAAATCATGCGGCTCAGATTTTTTAACTGTGGTAAATGCCAATACCTTTAAGCAGAAGAAAAAAAATATTATTTTTTACACCACCAATATGAATCGGCATTATGACAGAAGAAAAAGTTGTACATGTATAGCAGTAAAGTGTAAAGGGTTACAGTGTCATGAACATAACTTGCCATGGACATGCTAACTTTTCCCAAAACTTTTATATTCTAGGGTGGTTTATTTCTCCATATGAACACTACTTATGTACATTGCGCTCCACACTAACTTTATTTCTTTCTATTGGCCGCGTCTGCCACTAAAATCCTTAAAATTCATTTTTTGGTGCCTGGAAATTGAATATTGGTGGCCCCCCAAAAACAAAGAAAAACAAGAAAAATTTTGTACATTTACGTCTTGCATGATATTTTAGTAGAAAATAGGGCCCTCAGGCCTAAAATTTGTGACCAAACAGCGGGAATCTTTTAGTATCTCGCAAGGAGTCTCCAGAAGTTTTGTGAGAATCTTTTTTTTTCTTGCATTGTTACAGTGTAATAAATAAATAAAAACAACACCAGTGTATGTCATGCTTTCATTTTAACAAGTTTTGCTTGGTTCGATAAAAAATATGTTCGGAGTGTCGGTGTGTGTGTATATGTTTACGTAATCATTCCTTGCGCGATATCAATTGTGTTCAATTATCAAGTTTTGAATTTGTATAATTAACTCTATCATGATTAAGGATTCAGCAACGAGGTAGGCCTCATACTATGCATATGGAGCAATGAAAATTTCACGAGGGATCCCAAAAAGTTATCCCTCATACTGTAGCATGAATCCACACCAATTTTTTTATAACCTAATGAAAAGATGTTGAATATAAACAGTGAAAATAAACAAAATAATGTAACAATTCAGTGTTTATTTCCATTCCCCAAATTGCATAAATATTACCATGAGGGTCTTATTCAAAATCATTTGAGATGATTGTCCTGCAAGAAACACTCCTTCTAAAAAACTTGAAAATTTAATAACAAAGTTAAAGAAAAAAACTTCATTAAAGGGAACACACAAGGACGAAACAGACTTCACTAAGCCAGACCGCCAGGCAAGCCAAGTGAACAGGACTACCGGTATCTGGCCATTCTCTGGGCTGCCAGCCAAGCTAGATTCCATGGTAGGTAGCCTATTGAGGTTGTCCAGCCTGCTCCCAATTCGCCACTTTTTGACAACGCCACCAAAAATCAGGGTTAGAATTTCAGAAAACATACTTTCTTACAACTCCTGTGACCTTATCTGTGGTTGAATTTATCACTTTCAAGTGTAGAAATTTCACCACCAATAATCTGTAGATTAGAGCGCTGAAATACCACACCAATTTCAAAACATGGTAATAGCATTCACTGAAGAAACTAACTGCGCTGCGGAATTCTGGCCCGACCTATTTTTTTCTATGCAACTTGCTAGAACTTTAAAATGTCATATTAAACATTGCTCCCTCCCTGCTCATTGCCAGTAATTCTCTTATTGAATTATTTCCAATCATCTTTAAATTCTTGCAGAATTTTGGTGATCTTCATTTTCTTTCTTGATGAAAGCTTTCTCTTCTCTGAATTAGTTGGAAGTGCACTGGCACTGTATGCCTCGATAAATAAGATCAGCTTCGCTTCCCAGGCCCTGTAATGTTGCGCTTTGGAAAATTACATTACTAGCAAGAAATTGCCGGATTTTTTTTTTTTTTTTTTTTTTTTTTTTTTAATCACGTCTAACAAGTCCTATACTCAGCTCCCATACGACTTGAAGCTAGCCTTTGCCTCTGGCAAAGAATGTGACCATTTATTTCTATTTACTGCATTTTGTATTTTTTAGGAAATTCGAGGCCGTAATATTTAACTGCTTGGCAATAAAGAATATTTAGCTCGATACAATTTCACGGGGGAGCGAATTTTTAGATTAATATTTTGAAAATCGGCGCGCTCACGATTAATTTTCCGACGGAAGGCGATTTTGTAGGTTGCGTTCTCTGTTTTTGTAATGCAGCAGCGCAAATGGCGCCGATCTTGTCTTTGGCTGGATTCTTAGGAAAATTAACACCGCAACTCGGTAATCCGATTAATTTTTATCACAAAAATCACATGCACTTTGAAATTTTTAGTTGCATACAGCGAATCGGGCACCAAACCTCATATTTTGCGAAATTGTGGTTCTGGCCCGAATCCAATTTTGGAACGTCGGACCGGGCCACCGGCACACCGCTAGTGTCGAGCCCTGCTATGTAGCTCAGATATCAAAGTTTGACAATTTTTTAAATTGAAGCATCCACAAGGTGTTACATGTAGCTATCACATTTAAACAAGTATTAAGTCTGAAAAGTTACCCTTTCAAGACCAGAGTCGACTTTCTTTAGAACCCTAAACAAGTATTAAAGTCTTGAAAAGATACGCTTTTTCAAGTAAACCTTCTGTTTAAAAGTATACCTTTTTCCTGATTTTCGGGCGATTTTGATACCCTTTCACTGTATGCCGTACATCGCAACCCGACCGTGGGAAAACAACCCTTTACTAGTGTTTTTTCACACAACCATTGGTGTACATATTTGTAATGAACAGTTGCCCCCCCCCCCTTAGTACACTTGCACAAAGAGAATGAGTAGATCTACAATTTCTTAGTTATGCTCTTTCGTGTTTTTTCCCATATACAGTACATTTACTTTCTACATAATTAGTGTGCTTTAATTAATTGTTAAACCAATATTTGTTATTCTATTCAACAATTATGATCATTGTTTACTTGAATTTTATTTTACTTTTTTTGGATATAGGAAATGAAAGAAATGAAACACAATAAAAATTCAAATTGATATAAGATATGAATACCACCTCTCACTGAATGATTCATCAAATTTTAAATTTTACTGAACTTTCTCAGAAAATTGTTTGGATTTTCCCCAACTTTGCACCCTGCCTTCATCCTGTATTTTTACTCCTTCTTCAAACTCTGACTTTTCACTTTCCAGATGATTATTCTAAATTAGAAATTTAGAAATAAATGAAATTTTATTTAAATTTTCAGTCAAATCTAAATTTAGATCAAGGAAGAAAAGGGAAAAGAAACGGGGTGTGGGTAAGAAATTGGAGGTTTCAGCCTTACATCCTCCTCAAAATCAAGTTCAAAGGCACCCCCCCCCCATAATATTTTTTCACAGTAACTGCTAACAGTGTACAGATTGTAGGTTATACAGTATGTGTAGAGTCGTTGATAGCTCATCCCATATTCTTGTCTACTTTATGTTAGACAAGTCCTTGTGATGAACTGATATCATACGAGTTCACCTTGTACAGTACACTGATATGCAATTTCATATCTGAAAGCAATTTATTTCACATTTGTCTATTACTGTAGCGTTCATATTTCTTTATTAGTGGACACGATGTGC
Organism: Eucidaris tribuloides; assembly: GCA_001188425.1. Lineage (NCBI taxonomy): Eukaryota > Metazoa > Echinodermata > Echinoidea > Cidaroida > Cidaridae > Eucidaris > Eucidaris tribuloides. The sequence goes on from JZLH01S0365245.1 coordinate 15,364, forward strand.
GTATGGTCATAAATTTATTACTCAGTACCAACTGTAAGTACTCGACAGAATTGTCAAATGCAATTAGATCGTGAAGTTCAGAAGGAAATTGAAATGAATTTAGCCCATATCATGCATCCTTAAAGGGATTCTTA
>JZLH01S0365251.1:2857-24044 GCA_001188425.1 Eucidaris tribuloides
TGACCTTTGACCTTTGACCTTTCAGCTCCAAAATCTAATCAGTTCATTGGGGGCTCATAGTACATACTTGGTCCTAGTTACATCAAAATCCGATCGGGGGTTCTCAAGTTATCGCGGTAACGGACGGACGGACGGACGGACGGACGGACGGACAGACGGACGCACGGACGGACAACCCCAAAACATGATGCCTCCGGCAACTTCGTTGCGGAGGCATAAAAAATATGACATACATAGGCTTGTAAAAATATATAAATGAACAAAAATATATAAATAAAATAACATTGTCAATTAACCATTTTTCACCTGAAAAGGTGACCTAATGCTTCGGAAAAATGCATGCAGAATCAGTTTTTACTGTGGCACTTTTGAATAACAAGAGGAAATTGGGTATTTGATGGAGAAAAAAAAGAAAACTTGTGTAGAATACCAATCGGGAGTTCTCAACACTGTCATCACAAAAAAGTGGCAGAGATGCCAATCATATAATTCTCCAAATAAAACATTTATAATTTATAATGGTTTACCCTAATTTTTCCAAAAATATTTGTTTTCATCTTCGTACTGTTGTGCTCATTTTTCTTTAAAATGAGTAACAATTAAATAAAACATAATAATAAATTTGAAAAAAAATAACAAGCTATCTAATAATATGCAATAAAGCAATTTTATAAGAAACAAACCAATTATTGAGCCAAATGCAAACATTTAAGCATGAGATTGGCATCATTAAGAATGCTATAGAAGTAACATTCGATTCACATACTTCTTCTAAAAGCCTGAATTTAACTTTTTAAAATGATAAAACTGTTTATATTTCAATATCTTAAAGATATTGGCTAATAATAATAATAATAATAATACATATGATTTGTATTGCGCCAAATCCACTCAGTAGAGTGCCCAAGGCGCATGTGTTGGAAAGGTTACAGTAACAGTAGGGAGGAGAAATAACGAGTGAAGAATTAATAGGAAGCATTGAACAGGTGAGTTTTTAGACTGCTTTTCAATGAATCTGGAGAGTTGCAACCTCTGATAACAATTGGTAGATTATTCCATAGAGTGGGACCAGCAAGAGCAAAAGCTCGTTCCCCCCAAGTTTTTGCAGATTTCGGAACAACAAGGGAACCAGAGTTGGAAGATTGTAAAGGTCTGACGGGAGTATATTTACGGATTAAACTGACATTGTAATGAGGAGCAGAACCACCGACACAATAGAAAACAAGAAGTAAAATTTTGAAAATAATGTCATCTCTGATTTTCAACCAGTGCAGTGATTTTAGAGTGGGTGTGATATGAGTGTGTTTTTTAGACAGGGTGACAATGCGTGCAGCAGCATTTTGAAGTTTTTGAAGTTTTGACAGCTGGGTTTGTGGTAGATTAAATTGAACTGCATTCCCAAAATCATGCCGAGAAGAAATCAGGCTGTGAACTAATTTTTCTGTAGCCGGTTTGGTTAGGTGTTTTCTAATGAACCCAATATTAACATTTACCACAGTAATAAAATCTGAGCTACATGATTCCCCATGCTACCATTGTCTTTGATAAGGTCTAAAAATGATGCCCTGAAAAATTTTATTTCAAAATGATTATTTAGTGTTTTAAAAAAGTGAAAATCGTAAGTTGATCGGATTCACCTGCCCATTTTCTCCCATAGACTAACTGTGTGTACACCTAGGCTATTTTAACTCGCCCCGAGTTTTAATTGTTTAATCATGCATAACTTGCCATTGGCAGTGTAACTTTCTAAACTTTTTTATTCTAGGGTGTTTATTTGTCCATATGAACACTATTATGTAGTTCAGATATCAAAATCTGACAATTTTTTAAATTGAAGTTCCACAATGTTAGCCTATCACTTTAAATTAAAAGGAATTACCATTATCGTAGCATCAAATTTTAAGTTCCTCATATGAGATGAGCAATTTTTGTAATGCTATCGAAATAATATTTGCTTCATATACATCCTCTGAAAATATGAATTGACCGTTTTATCATAGGGCAAAATTTAAGGTTCACCCTGTGTTTTGAGCATGATCTGCAGAGTCATCATAAAAAAGGAGTCCTCATATTTTTGTGTCATTAAAAGCTGCATAAATTACCTTGATTTCAACCACTGCTTTGTCCTCATTGTTTTATCTTTCAACAGCTTAATGGATGTTTCCTCATCTTAACAAATCATTAATTGTACTTATAAAGGTCATGTTCTTGAACTACTTTTCATCACCACATGTTTATTTTCTTACTTCAACCACAACTGCTATTTTTTTTAAATGGAATAGTCATTTGGGAGTAAGCACATAAATGTAGATGTCATTGCATCATCAAATATCATGATTAAGAGTGATGGTGGTCCTGCGAGCTAGCATCTGTAAATCGCATTGTGCGCATTGTATGCAAATGAGCTCTGGCAGAATTAGCACTCTATGCTCTTCATTGATTGGTGTGGAGTTGTCATTTACATGTATATCACACCCACGTGGTTATAATGTGAAAGCCAAATCCCAATTTCTGTTTCCCCAGTTTCATCTCATGATGTCTACAAATAACATATAATGTTCAACAATGCGAATTTATGCATTCAAATTGAACTGGAAAAGGACTACTTTGCAACAGGCCATTGATGGTTCATTACTTAACAACATATCACTGTATAGGAAGTAGAAATGGGTATGCCTTAGAGTCCAAGAATAGTTTTTGTCCGTCAGACAAAATTCTTATATTTCAGAAAGTGTGGTACTGACATGAAGGATATAAGAAAACACCATAAAACCTACTGAAAATTGTTTAGAAAGACACATCATGATTTTCAAATCATAGAGAAGCAGATATTACTTCCTACGGCAGAAAAATTTGGGGGCTCTATGACTTTTTTTATTTTTTGAGAATTTCTAAAAAATAAGAACATTTTAGGGCATGTGATTTTCAGGCAATAATAGATAATAAAGGTCTATCTAAAAAACTTGTACCAAATTTATTTTTTCATCATTTACCAAAACTACACACTTCCTTGAACAGATTCGCTTAATCGATTAATTAATACTGACCTGTAATTTAGCTTGGTTGATGCGGAAGGCTTCCAGAGGATTGTCGTACTGCTGGTAGAATTCTAATACTGTCCTGACATCGTCAATTTCACTCACGGCAATGGCTGTCATGACAAATATGGTCAGAAACAAGACAAATAAAATTGAAATAACTATTATTTTAAGAATTATGTGTCCAGTGCTTCATCTCCCTTTATATTGTAACTATTCCTTTGCCATAAAGTGGCACTGGGGAAAAGTTTATCCAATGTTACTACAATATCCTTCTTTAATAATGAATTCAACTTAAAACTTCAATCAACAAGAACTATGTGGCATTAAATACTCTTATTGTAAATGGAGTGATGATCAAGATGTCAACATCTATAACATCTTATGAATGCCAAGAGAACATCAAGAGACAGATTAAAATGGAGGGCTATGGTGGCCGAACTTCATCTCGAAGATGGCACAAGATGATGAATGTAATCTGACTTAATAGTGAATGATGACAATGCAAAGCGTAGCATCCCCTTGCTGCCTACAAACGGCCTACATACATGCATATATAATGAACTGAGAACTTTGACCAACATACTAAAAGCTCAATCTAAGGCTATTAGGGTTGTTTCACAATCAGGGTACATCAGTTAGTCTCACAGGGGGTCAAAAATCAAGTTTCTTTTTTTCCTTCAATTTTTTTAATTTTGTGTAGCAATTAGGTCATATATAAAAACTGTAAAATTTGGAGGCGTCAAGTCCACCCAATTTTTTTTTTCAGCCTTCGCATTTATTAGTAAAGGTGATGTGGATATGTAAAGTTTTGTGTACAGAATTATAAAGAGGGGTATACAGCAGTCCTGGTTTATTTACAGATAGACATCGTAAGTGTGCTTTTGTATGTCAAATATCCATACCCTGAAATAAGTTTTAGGCGGAATATATGATGTCAAAAAATTAGTCGGAAAGGCTGTTTCTTCGGAGAGGACACTTTTTGACGGAATCCCAACTAGCGACTTTGTAATGTTTACCAACTGAAAACTTGAGGAGTATGGACAAAGTGAATGTTACAGGTTTGAAGGATATAGATGACTTGTTTTTTATGACAACAAAGTGCTGTCCTTGGGAATGCCTAGGTGTGCCATATTTACGTCAAATTCGGAGAGGACAATTTTGACGGAATTTCCGTCCAGATTTTGACGCAGCATCATAATTTATTAACATGTGACCATCTCACATGGGTTTGGAATTTGAATAAGCTAGACTCAGTTTTTACTTTACAGGTTTCCCTGATCTGTAATTGCCATTGGTGTCACTAATGATAATGTTCATAAATTCATAAATATCAGATGAGACTGTGAAATTGTTCAAAATTGACACAAACATACACAATTTGTACCCAAGTTGTCCATTTCAAACAGCTTCTTCGCTGCTGTAGACAGACTGTGCAGTGGCCGATTGCTGGGTATGAAAGTTTACAACAACAAGTGAATTCATTTTTTGCAGTGAAGTCATATAATGTTTTTGGCAATATGTACGTACCCTGATTGTGAAACAACCCTTTACGCTATATCTAACAGCTAAGAAATTACCTTTAAATTTGGAAAATACCCCTCCTATACATGATTTATATAATGGCTTATGTTACTTAATTTTTAAATTAATTGTAACGTATGTCTGATATGTATGTTAATTTTTTTGTGTATCAGCCTATACATTTATTAATTGCTCCATAAGCATCTCTTTTTTTGTGTTTTTGACAGATGTTCCGCATTTCTTAAGCTACGACTATTACCATTATTATGAGTACTTACTCCTGAGAAAGGCAGCCAATTCAAACAGCAGTCTGTCATCATCATTTCCCTCCCACTTCTTGAGACCGAATGCATTCCTGGGTTGGAGTGAGTAGGACTTGGGATTGCAGTCCACGATGATCACCTTTGACAGGTCCCGATTCAAACTGGACAAGTCCTGAGTGGAAGGAAAAATATCAAAGTGAAAATTTAGAATCATAGTAAGTTGCTTTAAATAGAAGCAAGAAAAATCAAGGAAACACTTCAGTAAAATTTTGAGAAAAATTGGGAGAATATGAACAAGGTTATTAAAGGCACTGTTTACAAATATTTTCCAGTTTAAAAAATCTGAGCTTCATAACCCTTGTGTACTAATTGATTTTAAAGCCACAGGCTACCAATGACCACAGTTCGAAACTAGAAAACGTCAATGACGTAGCGCTCATCCGGCATCTCGCAACATCATATATCCGAAATTTCATATGGTACAATTTTATACTGGTCAAAAAATTAAAATTTGATGTCCCGGAAGTTTGAAAACATTTTTGTGATTTTATTTGTGATTTTGAATTTGCATAAATTAGCATAATTAATGAATTTCGAAATTTTGTGTACAAGTTTTGAAGCCCCCACCTAGCCCTATCATATAAAAAAATCAGAATGGAAATTGGTCAAGAAATGAGGGAGAAGCAATTTCTGTTATTTTTGGAATAAATCTACATAAATTACCATAATTAATTAATGGAGCAACAGTTAAAAATTCTGGGTAGAAGTTTAGTGTAGAGCCCAGGGTTGGCAGTTTCTTCCGCAGGCGGTTTTATCCGCCGGTTTTTACCGGTTTTTCCGCTTTTTCGGAAGAAACGGAAAAAACCTCCTAAGTGTATATTTTTTCGTTATTTATCCAAGATTTCCATTTTATAAACTATCATAACTATAATAAAACAGTACAGCTCTCTTGTTCTTTTGTCCTCCCTGTTTTGGTTATGAACTTGTAAGTTTTAGACTGTCTCCTTTTGTCACCTTAATCCTAAGGCAGTATAGTCACTTTGACTCGGTATGGGTTTGGACACTTAGACTAGCTGTCCTCCCTGCGCTCACAGCTCGCTACGCTCGGGATTGGGGTAAATTTAAGAGCAGTACTCTCGCGGATTGGGGTAAATTAAAGAGCAGTCTATCTCTTAGACTACTCAGTTTATAGCATGGAGAAAAATAGTCAAATAATTAGCTTTGTGTAAAAGCAGGGAAAAAAATAAAATTTTCTTTTTGGGGGCTACTTTTCATGTTCTAGATACTCTTTTGTATAAAACCCTATGGCAATTTACGGGGGTTCTTTTGCCATTTCAGGGGTGAAATCGCCTCAAGCCCCTGTGTATTTATTCCGTGGTGTAAGCTCTTTTGCCAGACACTCAAATTGGTCACCTTTTTGTCAGAAGTTTTAAGAGAATTGCTTTGATGCCAACCAAAATTCACTGATACAGTTATGGTTGTGGCAGACAGTATGCTGGATGAATTAAAGCGCAAGTTTAGTTTTGCCGATTTTTTTTTTTTTATATTTGAAAGGTTTAAGCCCAAAAGTCATAATCACACCAATAACAGATTCTGAATGCCTTTTAGTTTTTTTTTTTTTTAATTAATTAATGAAAAGTCTTGGCCCCAGTTGTTCCCCCCCCCCCCCGAGATTTTTTAAAACTAAATTAACATTATAGCATCCAAAGGGTTAATAAGTGTTAAGATTGGCTGAATTATACCTCATCAGAAAGATCAGAGTCTGCTCTATCTGATGAGGTATAATTTCATGTAACCTTAATGCCTTATTAACCTTGGATGCTATAATGTAAAATATAGTCCAAAATCTTGGGGTACCCCCCCCAAGATTTTTCATTAATTAATTTAAAAAAACTATTTAAAGACATTCAGAATCTGTTATTGGTGTGATATGACCTTTGGGCATAAACCTTTCAAACGAAAAAAATCCCCAAAACTAAACTTGTGCTTTCAATATGAAAACAAGCTAAGTAGTTAACACATGCAAAGTGGATGCCAAAGGTGTGTCAGTTGCTTTTAGGAAAATATGATTATACATGTACCATGATGCTGAATAATAAAACAATGAATAAATAGAGTGTAGGACATTTATGCAATACTTTACATGAAAAAGATCCATGCTAGCTCATGTACATACTAGTATACACTGCTTACATGTATGTGCACTTTATTAGAGTCGTTTGGAAGGATAATTATTTCTAAGCCTGGGACAAAAAATTGATTAATCGAATTAATCGATTACTTTTTTGCCGATTGATATTCGAATGCGACTTCAAAATAAATCGATTAATCGTCGGGTGACGAATAGTTAAAATGCCTCAGTTGAAATTCAAATACAGTAACTCTTAAAAAAAGAAAATAAAACTAATTTACATATCAATGTTCAAGGCAAGGGAAACATTTTAAGCATGTCCGGAACCCAAATATATCATTTTCAAACCAAAAACAACGACCAGGCACAGTGGATTTCCAAATGGCGACACGCAAATACAGCCATCCGAGTCCATTACTGTACATCACCGCGACATTTACGTTGGAATATATTTTTTGCGATACAAAAACAAGACTTCAAATTTGAGTTTTGAAAGAAGAAATGGCAAAATACCGTAAATGTAAACTTATTCTTTCCTTTGCTTGTTACTTTTTATGAAAATGTTGTCATGCATTCGAAACTTGATTCTTCTCCGGTTATTGAAGTTTATCGCACTATGGGTCGGTATTGTCATGGGCGCTGCCATTTTGTATTACCCACCGGACCGCGCGTTTCCGGTTTATCAGTGGAGGAAACAGGCGCGCTCCGTGCGTTGTGCGCGATGGCTGCATTCATTGCAGGCATGATTCGCAATAAAAAAAACAACCACAATTCTCGCGGCGCTCGTCCAAATTCCATCAGTGGAGGAAACAGCGCGCGCTCCGTGCGTGTGCGCGATGGCTGCATTCATTGGCAGGCATGATTCGCCAATAAAAAAAACAACCACAATTCTCGCGGCGCAGTCCAACTTCCATTCAGTGGAGGAACAGCGCACGCTCCGTGCGTTGTGCGCGATGCTGCATTCATTGCAGCATGATTCGCCAATAAAAAAACACCACATTCTCGCGGCGCAGTCCAACTTCCTTTCAGTATTGAAGGGAAGTTTGACGGTAATTAATTATCCTCGCCGATTCGCCGCGAAGGTAGGCATGCGTAGTAGTGATTTTTATATGCCTGAAAACATCTCCATATAGCATTATTTCAATGTTTGTACATACAGTAAATTCCATATTTCAATTTTCGTACGGGGAAAAAACAATCACCACACATTTGGGGGTTTCGTGTTGTTCGTTCCCAACTTTTCATCGCTACTACATCGTCATTTAGGCATGTTTAGTTCTTAGTCCATATATGCTTGGTTTTCGCGTGTGTTGTATTTCTATGGGTGAATCCGCGATCCGATTAATCGAATAATTCAATTACTTTTCCAGCTCAACTAATCGATTATCAAAATCGATATTCGACCCAGGCCTAATTATTTCAAAATATTAATTTCTTGGATTTAGATTGTGGGCAAGTAGTTTTTTTTTTCTTGTTGTCTGTTAAATTGTTGTTGCCAGTTATATTGTTGTAATGTTACTAATTCTCCTAAAATTATTTGCATGTCATGTCATTTGAAGGGTCCGGAATAATTGTTTGGAGGTTTTTTCCAGTAAAAACCGGAAAAAAAAAGGGGTTTCTTCAGTTTTTTCCGCCTGTCCCGGAGAAAACTAGTTTTTTCCGGAAGAACCCACCCTGGTAGAGCCTGATCGGTTAAAGTGAGCATTGGGGCTAAAAAATTCATTTTTATATTCTTATGATGTAATCACTGCCGGATCTTTTCATTGATATCTAAAGTTTCTAAAATCCATATTTGTTTTATTTGGTAAGGTCGGAAGCGACTGGAATGACTCACTTTCGAATAGGGGTTAGAAGGTGTTGACACTGTGTCACAACGGACACTGTTGAGAAATATTGATTTGGTCCTATTTTGACAATCATTAGATTGTCTCTGTGTTTTTTGCAAATGATTATAGATGAAATACCAGTTTGCTAAATGCCAGAAAAACATTGTTGAAATATTTGTACAATAGTGGTCAAACCGCATTTTTCTATTAACATTTATTGCAAATTTGTCCATCCGTGACAGAAAGAAAATTAAAGTTTTTGTTCTGTTGCTGGACTTATAAATTTAAACAAAAAACATGCTGAGCTATCTCACTGACAAAAGACCTATAATGTGTATGTACGAAACCCAGATTATTGAATTTTATATACTAATATGAATTTGAAAATATCATGGACGGACAAAATTTTGTCACGGACGGACATTTGCATTATACTGCAATGGCACAATATGGGGATTTCTTATCAATGATTTTGTAAAATGTTTTATCAGTTTGGGGAGATATTTATGACATAAATCCAATAAATGGTATTGTAATTCATAAATATACCCCCAAATAACCCCTCCCCCAACACACACTCACATACAGGTGTTGTCATGCCCCCACAGACGAAGTCTCGAGGGGGCATTAAGCGTTTGCCCCGTCAAGTCCGTTGGTCTGTCCTGTGCCCCTAATTTGTTTCCGCACGATAACTTTAAAAATATTTGACAGATTTTAAGTATTTTTGGTGTGCTAAGTAGATCACACTAAAATACAGGTTACGTTCAAATGTGGAGTCCGCAATGTTCCAAGGGTCAAAGGTCACAGCTCATTATATATGCATTGGTTTCTGGATGATAACTTGAATAATATTCGACAGAATTTAAAATGTTTTGAAATGTAGATAGATGACAATAAAATACAAGTCAAGTTCAAATTTGGAGTCTGCAGGTAAAGGTCAGAGGTCACAGCTCATTTATATGCAAATGTTTGGGGTGATAAACTAATAAATATTTGACAGAATTTTACAAAACGTGGTTATGTAGGGTAGATGACACTAATATACAAGTCAAATTCAAGTTGGAATCTGCAATTCAAAGGTCATAAGTCACAGCTCATGCAAAATGGTTTCCACACTCAATGAGAAATGCTTACTGACTGCATTATAGCTGGGGCATCTGTGTCCTGTGGACACACAAAATTTCTAGTTTATTCTTTTCCGAGTTTATTAGTGATAATGAATTCTGGAATCTGGGCTGAAATATCAATTTTAATGAGATAATGCCCATTTGTAACAAAAATGTCCGCTCCGTGACACCAAATGTCCGTCCGCTGACACTGAAGTTCCGTCCGTGACAACTTTTTGTCGTTCTAGTAAAGTTGCCGCACTTGCTTCAAATTTAATACATATGTTAGGGAAGTCAACTTATTAGACTAACATCTGCGATGAAAGAAATTGTCAGCATTGTTTCGTTTAGATAGAAATAACAAAAGATCACTGACAAGTGTAGAAACCCATTTCTATCCTGTCCGTCCATGACATTGAATATTTAATGGACTCATATCTGATAGTAGGTAACCATGGCAACCAAATTCTGTAAACATTTAACAATTTCAGTGACACTCTTTACAATGAACCATACACAAACTTGACAAAGTTTACTACTTAATTTTTACAAGCCCTTAAACTTTCAGAATTTCTCAATGTCCGTCCGTGACAAACTGATCAGGCTCTGTACCATTAGCTCTACCAGATAAAGCAAACTAAATCAAAATTGGTTGAGAAATGAATGAGAAGCATTTTTTGTGATTTTATTTGTGATTTTTGAATAAATTGCCATAATTTAATTTTAAATTTGCATAATTGATTAATTTCAAATTTTGTTGGTGAAGTCTTGAAGCCCCCACCTAGCCCTATCAGATCAAACAAACAGAATGAACATCGGTCAAGAAATGTGGAGAAGAAGCATTTTTTGTTATTTTGCGAAAAATTTGCATAATTACCATAATTAATTATGAGTATATTTCAAAATTCTGTGTAGAAGTTTAATGTGCATAACTCAGCCCTACCAAATAAAGCATCACAATCAAAATTGGTGAGAAATGAGGAGAAGAAGCATTTTTTTGTGATTTGAATAATTTGCATAAATTAAGATATAAAATGAATTTCACAATTCTGTGTAGAAGTTTTAAATCCCCCACCTAGCCCTATCATATGAAACAATCAGAATCAAAATCGGTTGAGAAATGACGAAGAAGAAACATTTTCAAAACTGTGGGCGGAAGGACGGAAGGACGGACGACGGACGCCACGCCATGGCATAAGCTCATCGGGCTCTAAGTATCTTCATGATAAGATCTAAAAATGAAGCCCTGAAAAAATAGTATTTCAAAATGATGATTTCATGCTTTAAACTAGAGCAGTTCGACTGCGCGCAGTCGATGGGTATGCCTCCGCAGTCAACACTACCACCCCATTGGATTGAAAAGCCTTATGCATGCATGTACCCCATTTGATCAGATATTTGTAAGTTACCTTGGTAATGAGACCAAGTGAGGTTTTATAAGACTTGTGACCTTTGACCTATGACCTTTTAACTCCGAAATATAATCACTTCATCAGGGCCTCATATTGCATTCTTGATCCAAGTCACATTAAAATTCTATGAGCGATTCTTGAGTTATAATGGTAAGACTGAGCCAAAATCAGATATGTATGAGGCTTTGTGACCTTTGACCTTTCAACTCTGCAATATAATCAGTTAACCTGTGCTTCATACTGAATACTTGAATCAAGTTACATTGATATCCGATAAACCGCTCTTGAGTTATTATGGTAACAAGCCTTGTGACCTTTGACCTCTCACCTATCATATCCAAAATCTCATCAGTTCATTGGTGCCTTACAATACATACTCTACCCAAGTTTCATCAAAATCCATTTGAGTCATTTTTAAGTTATCGCGTGAAAGACAACAGGTATGGGGCCTTGTGACCTTTGACCTTTCGACTCTAAAATGTAATCATTTCATTGTTGCCTTATAATACATACTTCACCCAAGTTACATCAAAATCCTATCAGCTGTTCTCAATTTATTGTGGTAACGAGCCCAAATCAGATTTGTTTTAGGCCCTGTGACCTTTGACTTTACAACTCCAAAATCTAACCAGTTTATTGTTGCCTTATAATACATACTTCACCAAAGTTACATCAAATCAAAATCCTACCAGCTGTTTTCAATTTATTGTGGTAACGAGCCCAAATCAGACATGTATTAGGCCTCGTGACCTTTGACCTTTCAACTCCAAAATCTAATCAGTTCATCGGTGCCTTATAATACATACTTCACCCAAGTTACATTAAAATCCGACCAGTCGATCATGAGTTATCGCGGTAACGAGCCCAAATGAGATGTGTTTTAAGCCCTGTGACCTTTGACCTTTCAACTCCAAAATCTAATCAGTTCATCGTAGCCTCATAGTACATACTTGGTCCCAGTTACATCAAAATCCGATCAGCGGTTCTTAAGTTAATCATGGTAACAAGAACCGGTAACGGACAGATGGACGGACGGACAACCCGAAAACATGATGCCTCCAGCAACTTGACCGGATTCACCTGCCCATTTCCTCCAATCTACTTACTGTGTGTAGATCTAGGCTATTTTATCCTCCACCAGAGTAAAAATTGTTTAATCATGTATATCTTGCCAGTGGCAGCATAACTTTCCAAACTTTTGTATTCTAGGGTGTATATTTGTCCATTACTTTTACTTTAATTGATCTATTCCTCTGATTATTCTAGTTTTGTTAAAAAAATACTTCATTTATTCGTCATCAGATTGGAATTCCATTTATGGAAATTTTGTTGACATTCCAAACTATTGTATATACTTTCAATTGTGTATTATTTTCCTTCCTTCTTTCCCTTGTTACTGTGGAAGTACCATACTTTCCCTACCTTCACATGGTGTCCATTCACATACTTTGTAGCATCTCTGAACAACCTGTACATGATGTAACCTTTCGGATCTAAACTATCAAGCAGTGGGAAGGCAGTCTGGAATGAAACATAACAAAAAATTGTTAATGTTACCAAATTTCACTGCATTTTCATCCAAAGATAAAAGAAGTAAATAAAAAATGCCAAAGCAAGGATTTAAAAGTAAATGACAAAATAAACAATGAATCTAATCTTCAATACACTTTCAGATTACACAAAACTTTCTTGCAGAGTCTTTAAAACAAGCTTGACAGTACTTGGGTAGCAGCAAATTTCAGTTCACTTTGGGCTGGTAAGACAACTCTTTTTTGTGTGTTTTGCCATTTTAAATGCTTTTGTAAGACAAAGTAAATCCATTTTGAAAATCGTCATGTCTACTTCCAAAGGTTGAGTGTAATTTCGGCAATCACACCAATTTTTCATTGATCTGCCAAAAAGCATTGTCACTTCAAATATCAGGCAACATTTAGAAAACCTAGCAAAGGTAATTTAAAATTACATTATGGTACTTAACATTAATTGCAAAACAAATATCACTGTTATGTTCCACAAATAATAATGTCTCTGACCCCCCCCCCCCCACTTTCATTCTGCTTTCCCACCCCAGGACACTATCTATTTTTTATTTTTATTTTTTTTCATCAAAAAGCATTTCAGAGCATGCATTTTCCTGGGCATTTCTCATTTATAAAGCTCAAATTACTCAATTACTGAAATTCAATTCTTGTATACGAAAGGAAAGATTCCTTCATATATCATTACTAGTATACAACACCTTTACATTTACGTGTTCTAGTTGAAAATATTAGTAGTTTTTAGAGTGATGGGTGGTCATGTGTCCCGGTCTTCAATATCATCACAAAATTAAAAAACATATGAATAAGAATAATCCTGGTGCATTTTTTTTTAATGAACACATCACCCATGTGCTGAGTCTTGCACCAAGAAATCCAGCAGGTTATGAATCAATCAATCAATTAGTCATTGTACTCACAAATCCTTGTTCTGATGTGTAGATGACTATTTCAAAGAGAGGTGGACCAACTTGCTGTAGAAAGTACTCGACACCCGGTCTCTTCTTAAATCTCCAGCCATTTGCATACTGCACAGCAGAAACAAAAAATTCCATTCATCATTATTTGGTTATAATTCCAGGGTTGGACACATACAATTTTCACAACTCCTGATGTTTACTATGTATTAGGAGCAGAAAACTCTAAATTCCTGACCTTCATGAATATTAAAGCTTGATTAAAAATACATACTCGCCAATACCATCGAGATCCCAATCAATGGGGTCATTTTTAAAATGTCGATGATAATGCTTGTTTCCCTGACCTTCCAGAAGAATGTTGAATTCCCTGACGTTTCGCTGATTTTGCTTATCCTGGAACAAAGTTTTCGAATTCCTGACTTTCAGAGATTCCGAGCTCGAACCCTGCAAGTCGAATATTTGACCATCGGTCAAATAACGTCAAAACAGAAAACAAGCATTACAAGAGCTCACTCATTCACCTGCAATAATGGACTTTATTAACTATTCACTTCGAGATACACTGCTAAATAAAGTACTTGAGCAGATGAGAACATAATGAAAAGAGATCAAGGTGTCACAAAACTAAATTATCCATTGAAAGAACTTACACCGAGATATCTCTGTCTCCGAGTTATGGGGAATCGATGTTAGAGCAAATCAAGCCGTCTTCCAGTGGGTAAAGGTACATTTTGTAAACAACATATAACCTGAAGCTTTCGTGACAGCGTGCTACAGAGAAATGACACATGTTACATAATGGTTAATATCTTACTCATAGGTATATGACACTTTAATATGTTCATGGTAAAATATATACTTTAATGATCTAATAACGTTCAATATACTATTTTCTGTTAATTTTCTTTCTTCCTTATATTCCTATTTGTGTAGTCCTCAAGAATTTTTTTTTTAATGATGTGTTAATTAGTTTATCTCCAGTATGCTTCTTTTACCTTTGCATGAGTAGTGTAGGAGAGTGTTTAAAAAAACACATTTTCTCAACATGTACTTTTGCATCTTCCCACCTTATTTCATGACTGACCCCACAATCTATGTGTAAGCATTGCACGCATGCCCACTGGGTAGCTACGTCCATTCTGGGATGCACCAAGCGGTTAGTCATCTTACACATGTGTGAAGGGCTGAATAGTAAGGTGGGAGGGTCTGGAAGAGTTTTCTGATGTGTCTTACTATCATCTGTCATGAAACAGGAATGAGAAAAGAAAACAGTTACAACTTCTTAATCTCATGCAAATAATCACCCTCCTAAGATGTGATGTTCAGAGTCTTTGCACTGGTATCAAGTGTGACACTCAATGATATCCACACATGCTTGAATGAGTTTACTATGTGTAATTTAAAATGGGAGAGCTGTGTGATTCCAATACTGGTGAGTCAAAACAGATACCTTGTGAAGAATAATGGTATACCAATCTCAGTAGTCTCCATTTGACTCCTGGACACCAAAGAACAAGTTTGTTTGATCGCCGTTATGGTGGTAAATCTTCCTAATGAATGGAAATTAGATTATAATGTATAAGAAATAACGTAATTCATATCATTCTTATCCACAATCGAAGAACATTCAAATCATTTTGCACACATCAATTGATCACAACAAAATAAAAGACCAACGACTAAAAAACTGTCGTAAATTCTTGATCTTGTGATCTCTGATAGATGGCCCCACTGATGAATCTTCATCAAAATTCATCGTCATCTGTTAAAATAAGCAATTTTAAATTTTGAATATGCCTTATTAACGTGAACAATATTTATTTTAGGTACATTAAAATCAGTACCTGTTACCTCACATATGATGAAGCTTTTGAGGTATGGTACATCAAATGAAATTTCATATGAAAATAAATATTAAACAAATGAATGAAAATCATTCAACACTACAGTGTAATTTGTGCTTATAACAATAATACTTGAGTCAAGTGATAAAATGGATCTTATCTCTCTCTGTCTGGTATTGCATTATTGTGTGTTTTGTTTACTTGAGTAATCACTTACTATACATCAAATCACTAAATATTCTTCAGTACAGCATTTAGTCAACATGAATTTCTACACAGACGTGTGAAAAAAGAAAGAAACAATGGCTGTCTTACAAAAGTTTGAATTTTTCATATTGTTAGAAAAGAGATTAGAAAAGTTTGTCATACAAAAGCAAAAATTAAACTTACAGCTTTCCCATGTTCATCAAGCTGAGGTTGACCTGAAATGAAAAAAAAAAGTATTTATGTTCCATCATTCATTATCATCAGCAACTGCCTTGCATTTCTTTGCGCAGCAGTAACCAGAACACAGGTCCTTCCGCATTAAACCCTTTCAGAGTTTCAGTACAATACCATGAAAAATTCAAAGTTCCAATTGTCTCTAGTATCTTGACAAATTAATGTCACTTATCTTCCAAGAAATATATGTTGGGCATCACCTCATCACATCAGGTATGTCACTTCACCAGCAGCATCATTGTATCTGTTCAACCAAATTTCTAATCAGAAAAGATAACCACTCTTCCAGTCTTCTGTTCAAATCAGCAATATGTGATCAATGACCCTACGCTATGATTCAAATGCATAACTCTTTGTATTCATGTTGGAATTGTAATGTAACTTATTTGGACAGTAGAATATACTATCCAAAGCCTCAACAAATCATCCTAAATGCATTTTATAGATAGCAGCTATTGCACATGTCTACAACTGCATGTCTGCAAGACACAATAATTTTCAGTCAAAAGACTAACATAGAAACAACATAAATTCTGTGTGAAGTGTCAGTTTGAACATTGATTTTGCAAGCCCAGAATCTTAAATCTTGTTTTTACTTATTTGATAACATTAATTCAGGATCATATGTGACCTGTCACCATGATACCCTGACTAAAGTCACACATTTTATGAAACATAAACAGACAGAAAAATACTTTTGTGGAAAAAAATAAGTATTTTAAATTTTGCAACAAGTGGAGGTCATAAAACGTTAGATTTTTTAAGACATTTCACTTTCATACTTTATATCATTATGATATTTAGCACTTTCCTTACTTTGGATTGTGCGACTTTATCACGGTATCATGGTGACAGGTCACATATGAAGTTCTTTTCCATCCACAACAATTTACCTACTGATATTACGAGTCCCATCCAGGCATGCGCTGATAATACCAATTTGTCAAATCAGTTCTCTATGTTGCAACAGGTGTATCCAGTACTCAACAATGCCAATGGGCATTTGTTTGTTGATTTTTATTTATTCATTATTCAATATTTATCAGTATAATCATCACAATTTTTAAAATTAACTGTAGGCCTATTTTGATTTGCTGCTCAGTGCTCAGAAATGGCATCTGTGTCAATTTGAAAGTCACCAAAATTCACCGTTACTAATATTCAATATTTGGGTTTTTTTTCTTTCAAAGGAAGACACATTTAAATTATTATCTAATACCTGCTAGCTGTAAAAGATCAGACTCTGTGACTGTCATTGCTAAATGTTCTGCTTTTAAGATAAATTTGGATCCACTTAATCTTGGCAGATTCAGCACAAATTCTCATCAGTTTTAATGTTTTGGATTAATCCGTTGAAGATGACAGACAAGATACCTTATCAAGAAGTCTATGGGAAATGTGTGTTAAAATCAAACCGTCTCCAGTGGGCAGTGATGGGTAATCCTGGTTTTAGGGGTCTAAAGGGATTTAGATCTAGGTTGCTAACTTCAGCGTGTGCGGTTTATTCCGTCAACTTATTTACCGACGCTGAAATTAGCAACAAAGCAAAAGCCAGAATCAATTGACTTATAATATACAAAATGTACAAACGATGTTGTGACTTCTGACTTCTGTAAAAATAATTTACGGTACTTATATTAGTTGGATTATACTAGGGAGTTCACACACATAGTGAAAGTAGTTGAATAGGTCTCACAAGTAGCTTTCTGAACCACTGGAAATTGCAGGGGTGTTTTTAAAAAAATCATGAAAAATAAAGTAATGTAAAATATCACCTGAAAACTATAGGTTATGAACAGGCTGTCATCAGATTTTATAACATTGAAAACAGACTTCAAATCGGAGTAGTATTAACAGAGTTATGACCTTGTAAAAATCATGAAGTAATTACGCACCCTGTTGACCGATGCCTCGTAGCGGCTCTCAACTAGGGCACCGGAAAAGCAGGGGCAATGGTAATATCTCGCATACACCATCCCTTGCTTTGCTCTTTTTCCTAGCGGTGTTTTGGGTGTTCTTGGGTAGTGTTTGGCATACTTTGAAAGTCCAATACATTTTCGTTCTTCTGCTGTCGTTGCATGTTGATCAGATTTTGTGATCAAAAGTTACAAGTATTTGAAGTTTTTGGAGGCAATATTTTTTATGATTCCGACATTTTTCTAAGATGCAACATGGTATGTACCAAATCTAACCCTTTTACAACGAAATGATGTATATTATACTAAAATTTAACGAATAACAGCTCTAGGAAAAGAAATTTACGATGCATCATTTTCGTTACTGAGTGTGATTTTGTGTACAAAGTCAATGCAAATTGTGTTGTTAACCAAAATTCATAAATGTATTATTATTTTTACCAGTACTGATCAAAATTGATTAATTTTATGCTGTTTATAATCGCAAAAGAGTCCCCGACAAATTTCATCAAAAAAAATAATTGAAAACAAAAGGTCGAAAAAACAAAGAAATACATAAGAAATTCACAAAACAATAAAATACATAAGAAATTAATTCTGATACGGCAATTTTTTTGTAGATAATTGTTAGAAATATCAGAAAGAATATTTTCACCAAAAATAAACTTTCTACTAGCTATTTTAAGTGAGCTATAGACGAAAACATAATTGTATGCACTTATTTGCATAATTAATTAATTAAAAATATGAAAAAATATATTTTTTGAAAATTTAACTACAGTCTTATAGGTTACATCCAGCTCAATGCGCATGCAAATTTTCGCGGCGATCACGCGATCTTTGGTCAAGATCTGAATCCTATTTTGGCTTTTTACCAAAATTTTACTTAATTAATTATTCAAATTACCTCATTTGCATATTATATAATTAAATAAGTGATGGATGTTGATGTTTTCTTAAACGCTCATGTATCAGCTAACTTTCTTGAAAATTTGATGAAGTTAACTTTTGTCATTTTGAAGATATTGCTGAAACAAAACAATAATGTAGACATTTTCCTGTGAGAAGTGGTGCCATTGTGCAAATAAAGAAAAACAAAGATGACCTTTGACATTTCATTCAAATCCAAGCCTCTTTTGTTGTTCTTTAATCTGGTGTATCTCTGGAACCGTTTGTCCGATTTTGATGATTCAAACTGCTTTCGATTTCTTATCATCAGCTCTTTCTTGCAATCCTAAAAATAGTAATAGCTGGGCAGAAATTAAATTTTGTGTAAACTGCCTAATTATACTTTTGTTTTCTGTTCGTACCCATTTCATATATGGTTAACAGCGACGCCCCAACCAACATGCCTCCAGTGATACGCATTGCCCACTTCTGAATACGAGCTGTCCGTTTTCTCCTCTCTTCCTTCTGTTTCTTCTCGTCCGCCGATTGAGTCTTGACTTTCTCCTCCGCCTCTCGCAGCATTGCAATCAATGGCATCGTGCTCGGCTGCTGCTGTGCTGCATCTTGTTGTTGTTTATCTTCGTTCCTGAGCCAAGAAGAAGCTGTTAATGGACGAATTATACTGTGTCTGTGCACCGAAACTGTAGATGGCTCTGTTCTAGAGATGCACAATTGGCTGGATATGCTGGTTCTCGCGACATTTTTGCCGAATATATGCACGCCCTGTCCAATTTGTCGCACACATCGCACACATGTTCCACTGAAGGCTGCCATTTTCTGTATCAATTTTAATCTTAGCTCGAGAGAGGGAGCCATGCGCTTACATCATTGGAAATTATTAAGCAATTTCCGAAGTCCGGATTGAACGTGCCGAACGTGTCAGACTGTAAGTTGACTTTGATCTTGACTTGCCTGCAATATCCGTTATCTGTATTTAGTCATAAGGTAAATGACAAAGCATTTCTGTAGTTTTTTATTTTTGGAAATAACCAGTGTGATCTGCAGCCGCCATGAAGTGTAAGTTTAACAATGTAGGAACCAATGGTCCCACTCGTTGATATTTGTGTTGGATAAACGAAATAACTGTAGAATACCCCATCATTTCGTGAGAATTGATATGTGCGCTGACGGAATAAACCACAGTGTCTGTGGGAAGCACTCACGAACTCATGAAATAATGGGGTATTCTACAGTTAAGCCGGATACATCCGTGCCCAAACCTGCAACATGCAATATTACACAATTTAAGGTGTTTGTGTTTTTTATGAAAAAAAAAATCTGGATAGAAAGTTGTAGAAGAAATGGATGGAGGTGCCTCCATCTGTTTGTAAGGATGGATTATTTGGGACCCAGATTCCGCACTCGTGGGAGTAGTAGCTTGACTCTGTGTACGATATAGTTAGATCTATATAGTGTGAGGTCAAAAATTGTATTTTTGAATAGATATATGAAATATTTTCAGCTTTATTCAGTTATTATTAATAAATCCGCCATGACTTCTGCAGTTCAGGTATGAATGTTTGGTTCAAAACCGTTTCGTTTCTGAAATAAAAACAGAATACAGACAGTTGTAAGGGGTAGTATAGCATCTTTTGCACTAGTTTTGTTATACATCCCTTACTTGTATGGGGTGGGATTCCGGAGTTGCGGAATTGGGTTGGCTGTCAAAAAGTAATCCAGTTTTACTTTACTTACTTTACTTTACTTTAATCCAGCGATGATTGTAGGACTTCGCCTGTTCATCGATCGTAGATTGCAATCACAAAAGGTTGTACAGTTTCCTTGACTTATCACTTTAAAATGCATGTATGTGGGTCAGGACAGTGTGAAAAAGACATACAGCCTATACAGGCTCATAAACGAGATCATGATTACTACACCAATATTTGTCTAGCCTATTTTTAAAGGAGTTTACAGAAGTTGCTGAGACAACACAATCTGGAAGACTATTCCACAAATCAACAACTCTGTTAGACTGTTACTGAAGAAATACTTCCTCACGTCAAGACGAGAATACTGCTTGTCTAGTTTCAATTTATGACCTCTAGACGTTCTGTGTGCCAGGTGAAAAAGATTATGTTGACTGTTATACACTCCTGTCAAGTATTTAAACACATCAATCATGTCGCCCCTCCTACGCCTATGAGCAAGAGTTGGCAGTTTGAGCTTCATGAGGCGCTCACGATAAGTCAAATTACTAAATCCAGGAATCATTTTAGTTGCACGCCTCTGTACACTCTCCAACTTCCTCTGCTCTCCTATTCTATGGGGTGACCATGC
>JZLH01S0365306.1:17125-27480 GCA_001188425.1 Eucidaris tribuloides
TGAATAGAATTCCTGCGTGGATTTGCGCCGCTGATTAAAGGCACTGTATAACAGTGTTTCCAGTTTAAAAAATCTGAGCTGCATGATTCCCCATGCTACCAGTGTCTCTGACATGGTCTAAAAATGAAGCCCTGAAAAAATTGCAATTTAAAACGATCAGTTAGTGCTTTAAAAAGTGAAAATCATTGAGAGACCATTCCAGCTTTCCCCCATAGGCTGCTGTGTTGCAGAATTTCCTATCGCCCGATAGGAAATTAATGTGCCAATTTGTATCTGCATATATTGTACTAGTAGCAGCATAACTGTCCAAACTTTTGTGTTCTAAGGTGTTTATATGTCCATTCAAACACTGTCAGATATGTCAGATAGCAAAGTTCGACAATTTTTTAAAACGTGTCTTCCACAGTGTTATATAGTGTCTTTAATGGCCAAGGTATATGGTCCATCAGTGTGTGTTTCTTTTCATTGAACTTGGAATGGAACCCCAAATTACTATACCATTACATTAAATGGTGTATTCAAAACCATTAAAATAAGAGTGATGAAAGTTTGACAGGACCTACAAAATCAAATGGACTTTCAACACATGGACTCAAACCGGAAAATAGTTCTTGGGTTTGATTTTCATGGTAATGTGAGTGCGACATTTTTAATGGAACACAATGTAGACTTTAATTTTCGTATTTAGTTATTTCATTTTATTTTGTAGTATATCATTCTCTTCTCTTCTCTTCTCTTCTGTTCCCTTCTATTCTATTGTAGCCTATTCTCTTCTCTTCTCTTCTCTTCCCTTCTATTCTGTTCCCTTCTATTCTATTGTAGCCTATTCTAATCTATTCTTTTTCGTCAATTCTGCTCTGTTCTGTTCTATTCTGTTCTGTTTTTTTTCTTATCTATTCCACCCTATATTCTTCGATCCCTTCTCATTTTTTAAATCATTTTATTTCATAAAATTTGCTGCGCATACATCCACAGTACGAACCCAATCAGTCTGCGCCGAACAGATGACTCATCATAGGCTGGAGCGGATTCCCCTTCATATCACGTGATCAAAGTTTCATTTGATTCGGCCATCTTGGATGTGCGGAAGTGATCAACTCGGATCGAAAGACCGCTGCGCAGCCTAGCGCTGCTATAGCTTACACAGCGTATCGCACCCCCGTACACTACCCGTGTGTGCACCATGCCAGGTCGAAGATAGGTCAGCGTACATGATCAAGGCGTTTGGCCGGTGGAAATATCCGTCGTTTAAGCGGAAAACAGACTTGGAGCTTGGAGTCAAGCAAGGGAGATAACGTTATCTGAAGAATATTGGGAATTTAGGACAGCTTCGACAGTTACTTGGAAATTATTTCACCTTCTTCCGGAGGTTCCGTTGCGACTTCCTGCACTGCAGCTCGCATCAAATCTTTGCGACTGTCAATTCAATGTCCGTGACTTTCTCACTCGCCCGTCATAAACCTACCAGTTGATATCGCCAGTGGTCAGGCCCTGGTGCTCTTTGAACAAAAATTGGTAATAATTTTGTTTTAGCTTCTTTTTGAATATGTCATTTGTTGTGTCAGAATATGTAGATCTAACGTTAGTAACAGTTAGATCTAAGTTAATGTCCGTGTGTGCTTGAGACTGACTGAGACTAGAGAGTGTTTCATACAGCATCAGCACCGGGAGAAGGCGGTGCACTCGCCCGTGTCTGTCCCGTTATCATTCTACAGGCAAGTGTCTGTCTAGACTCGAATGAGGTTGTCATGATGTCATCTATTCAAGTATCATTTTCCGAGGTTTTTATCTACATGCAAGCCGTGGAGTTAGATGGTGTAGATCTTACGCTAGGCTACAACTTAGACTATGAACTGTGTTTTTCTATCAAGTTGGAGTGTAAATTATTGACCCAAAACAAACTCATTTTTGACAAATTTTGACATCAATGACAATGGACGACCAGAAAAAATGTCAAAATTTCTCAAAACAGAGTCTGTTTTGGGTCAGTTTTAATCAGATTCTATCATATCATTCCTACTTCGATAAGATGTGATACTGTATACGCTGAATATTTCGCGGTGATTTTATTTTCGCGAATTTCGCGACTTACTGAACACGAAAATTTTCACTTCCTGATATTTCTGTACAAAGTGAATGTAAATACAATAGAATCGCGAAAATATACACTCGCGAATTCCCTGTCTTGAGGCAAAATCGCGAAAATATATGGACGCGAAATATATGGCGTATACAGTACATGTACATGTAAATGTAACTTTAAGTCCATTGACTCCAGTTCAGAGCAGAGGGTTTTTTTTTCCTGACCAGCAATTCTGATACCAATATTCTTACTGTCTATGTCTGATGCCAGTAAGATCTTGTAAGAGAAAAGACTCTGTGAGATTTGATTGGACTAAGTATAGTAATAATAGTCTGTCCATGACTATGTCATGGGAATGAGAGAAGAAAACAAAATGACCAATTGTGAATTTGATCGTAACGTGACTAACGTTAGATCCATACACTAAGTAATACTACTAAAACTAAAACCCTTCAGAAAAGTGCAGGTGGCACACCACAAAAGAGAATCCATCCATGTCCAAATGCAATATTTAGACTAGAGTCTAAGTAATAAAACCTCAGATTTAGGGCAGAATGGCAAGAATGTGAAAGGTTAATTTTTTTAATTTGAATGAGTATTGAATGTCAATGACCAGGCATCATTTTAATTTGTTGAATTTGAATGTAACTCGTACTTTATCAGCAAATGTTCCCTTTGACTAGTAAAATTGCAAAATATTTGATTGCTTAATTTTGAAGACTGTGTAATTTTGCTTTATTGTGTATTTCCGAGGCCATTCACTTCAAAATGAGTCATGTCTAGTGACAAATGATGGAGAGAAGTAAAAATAAAGATGCCTCAAGCTAAGCAAATGAGTTGAAACCTGTGTCTGTACCAAAAACGTATCATTTTTTTTTCTTCAAATTATGCAAGTATTGTGGAGCTGGAGCAATTAGGCTACTGTATAGCCCAATACCCCACCCTCACTCCCTTCAAAGCCTGCAAATTCATCATCTGTGGACTCTGGATCACCTAGTGAACGTCTAGATTTTTACATCAACACTTTGCACATGAAAGTACATGTGACTATTTGTGAACACACATTTTTACTCCGGTGATATAAAATTTAATATCCCGTAACTCCGTAAGTGAGGGTAGGCCTACTGTACATTCCAACTTGTGAAGGTTATCATCTCTTGTATGATATTTTCCCACTTGGTCAGTTGGACGGAGTTTGGAAGAAGGTCTACAGAAATGGCATCACAGAGGGGACATATCCCCAACCCTTACCCCTACCCCACCACTGTTCAAAAGTGAGGGGACATCATATTTTCCTGGGACTGTTCCACAGCCCTAGAACTCAGCAACAAAGCTGTACATGTATGATGATGATCTCTATCAGATATTTGGTTGGGAGGGGGGAAGGGATGGAGGAGAATAGAATTTGAGCAAATTCAAGGGCGTAGACTGGTTTGGGCATGGGGAGGTGCACATCTTGGGGAGTTGGAACGGGGAGGTGCACATCTTGGGGAGTTGGAACGGGGAGGTGCACATCTTAGGGAGGTGGAACTAAAGTTGAGAAAATCAGTCGTTGAAAGCAGAAAAGGTGGTGCAAAATTATTTTTCCTTGCCAGGGGCAGAACTCCTCTGCTTCAGCGAGGCGGGGGGGGGGGAGTGTGCAAGCCTTAATACCACTTACACCTTATTTTGTTTTTTTGTTTGTATTGGTTTTGTTTGTTTTTTTCTTTCTTAGGGTTGGAAACTACCTAATGGACTCGCCGGGGGGGGGCGGGCGAGGAGGAGAGAGGGGGGGGGGGGGGAGGATGAGAGGGGGGGGGTGCACATTGGCTAACCCAGTATCACCAACCCCCCACCAAAGCCTGTGCCTCTTGAAATTGGAGAAAGGGCAATAATGCAACTCTGTTTCACTGCAAAATAATGGTCTATGATAGGATTAGATCATTTACATGAACTCATGCACAAATACTGTCTTATTTATTATTTTCTTTGTATTTATCATTGTTAAATTATTGGTAGCATGCATACATGTATAATGTAGGCCTACATGTAGGGCAGTGCAGTGGTCAGTATGTACAGTAGCAGCGTAGGATACTGGGGATGAGGGCGACTCAGCCCCCAAATTAACAAAATAGCCCCCTAAAATCACAAAATAGCCCTCAATTATTCCCATAGGGTTCAATGTATACATAATGGCATCACTAAATCAGGCTTGAAAGTAGCCCCGAAAAAAAACAATTTTAATTTCCTGCCCTGGTAATGGTATGTAGGTTTATGTGTAATGTACATAAATTACATGTATGTAAGAAATAAGTCAAAATACACTAATTTAGTTTAAGAAAATACATACAGTACTCCTGCCAGTTTCGACTATTTTTTTTTTTTTTGTTCAGTGTTCAGCAACTTCAGTTCCAAAATTGGCATAAAAAAGAACACACGACTGCAAACATCCATTGTACACGTAGATTTGTAGACGGTAGAACCTGATCCTTGTCCCAGGCAGCACCCTAGACCCTGCTGAAATGGAAACATGCCAATTTTACCCTTTCCAGGCCAGCAAGTCAGCAACTCCAACTTTACTGTTTTTCCTTGTGAGACTTTGATTGAAAACTGTACTGTCCAGGGATTTTTATTCAGCTGCATTTGAATTTCTTTAACTGTTTGGCTATTGCAAAGAAAGATTGTGCGGACACAAGGGACATCACAGTACTGTACATTTACAGTGTGAACAGCGGATATTTGGTGTCTTGGACTTGGCGAGAGAAAAGTTGTACTGTTTGCTGTACCCCGAGTCATGCACACCTTGGCACAGAAGTCAACTTACATGTACAAGTTACAATATTGCTGGTCAGTACAAGGAGGCTGTGAGAGTGGGAAGTTTGATTTTGTTTGTGTTTTGGGTGTTAAATTTCCAGTTTTTCCATTTCATTTGCTAGATGCAGAGAAAAAGTTGTGCTAAGGTGTTTTGTGTTTGTACACGTTTTTGGTCTTTGGGTAAATTCCTAATTTGGTCTGAATATTATCAGGAAATGTGACCCAAATATGTGAGAAAGGTATAATTATGAAAGATGCTATCAAGATTTGAAAAGAGTACAGAAAATTAAGCTGAAGCAGGAGAGATCAGGACTAGGTTTTAACCCCACTTCAGCCAAATTTTCTGTTTTCTCTCAAAAAATGGGTACATTTGATAAAGGTTTGGGATTTTTAGTAGGCCCCATTCAATACTAGGACCACATATTTGTGGTTTGCCTTTTTATCTTGGAATGTGGTTGTATTTACCGTTACCCCATCTAATGAATATAAAGTAGAGAAAAATATCAGCTATTCAATGAACTGGGTGCTACAATGTCATAATGAATATTCATTTCATTATGAATATTTAAATGAGATTTAACTAGAATATTCATAAACGTAGTTATCAAATTGGCAATGGCTGTTGTTATGATGAGGCTTTGGTTGTTCCACTTTGTTAGTGGGTGATGTAATGAACTAATTGAGAAACATATTTTACGGACGTGTTTTTTCTTTTTATGTCGTTTAAAAGTGAAAGCTATCCAATCAAAAATTATTTTTAGCTCATCCGGCCCGAAGGGCCTGATGAGCTTATGCCATGGCGTGGCGTCCGTCTTCCGTCCTTCCGTCCTTCCGTCCGTTCGTCCACAGTTTTGAAAATGTTTCTTCTTCGTCATTTCTCAACCGATTTTGATTCTGATTGTTTCATATGATAGGGCTAGGTGGGGGATTTTAAACTTCTACACAGAATTGTGAAATTCATTACATATCTTAATTTATGCAAATTTATTCAAAATCACAAAAAATGCTTCTTCTCCTTCATTTCTCAACGGATTTTGATTGTGATTGCTTTATTTGGTAGGGCTGAGTTATGCACATTAAACTTTTACACAGAATTTTGAAATTATACTCCATTAATTAATTATGGTAATTTATGCAAATTTATTCCAAAATAACAAAAATGCTGCAAGCCTGATTTATGAGCCATATTATATCATTGAACCTAGGGATAAAATGAGGGCTATTTGTGATTTTAGGGGCTATTGTTAATGGGGGCTGAGTCCCTCATACCGCAGAATCTCGACGCGCTATCGTACATACGACACTGCACTTGCCCTATCATGTAGGTTCTAAATAACATTATTACATGTATGCCATGCTTACCAATAATTGAAACAATGATAATACGAAGAAATAAATAAACAGTATTTTGCATGATAATGTAAATGATCTAAATCTATCAAGACCATTTATTTGCAGGAACAGAGTGCATTATGCCCTTTCTCCAATTCAAGAGCAAGGCTGGGGGTGACTGGGTGCATTGCACTCCCACCCCCCCCCCCCCCAGCAGAGCCATAGGAGTTTCTACCCTAAAAAGAAAAAACAAAACAAAATCAAAATCAAAACAAAAAAAAACAAAAGGGTAGCTTAAAGGGTACACCCCTACCCCTCCCGCCTTCGCTGAAGCAGAGGAGTTCGCCCCTGCAAGGAAAAAATATTGCATTACCACCTTTTCTGCCTCCACACTTGATTCTAACTATCCACCTCCTAAAGTCCTCTCCCCGTTCCAACTCCCCAAGATGTGCGACTCACTCCGGTCCAACTCCCAAATGCATCCTCCCCATGGCCAAACCAGTCTACGATCCTCTTGCATTGCTCAAATTCTAGTCCTCTCCATCCCTTCCCTCCCTCTCAACTCAATATTTCTGATAGAGATCATTTCATCAAATTCATGTATTGCTTTGTTGCGAGTTAATGGCTGGAACATCCAGAAAATATGATTCCCCTCACTTGTCAGCAGTGGTGGTAGTGGTAGGGTTGGGATTATGTCCCCTCGGATGCCATTCTGTAGACCTTTCTTCAACCTCGTCCAATCTGACGCAAATGGCGAAATATCATACAAGAGATGACCTCACAAGTTGAAATGTACAGTATTCCTACCCTACTTACCTGGAGTTACGGGATATGTATAATTTTTATATCACCTGATTAAAAATGTGTGGTCAAAATAGTCTACATGTACTTTTCATGTGCTAATAGTGTTGAGTAATAAATCTATAGACGGTTCATTTAGTATCTAGATCCACATATGAGAATTGCATAGCTTGAAGGGAGTGGGGGTGGGGTAGGCTTATTCAGTAGTCCTAATGCTCCAGCTTCACAATATTGCATATTTGACGAAAAAAAAAATGATACGTGTTGTAGCATGACACAGATTTCAACTCATCTTACTGGTCAATCTTTATTATTTATTCTCTCTCATCATTTTCACTAGACATACTCATTTTGAGTGAATGCTCTGGAAATAACAATAAAGCTAAAATTACACAGTCTCAAAATTAAGGAATTTCAAAATTTTGCAATTTTAACTAGTCAAAGGACATATCTGATAAGTAATGAGTACATTCAAAATTCAACAAATTAAAATGATTGTCTGGTCATGACATTCAGTATCTCATCAATTTAAAAATAATATACCTTTCACATCTATGCCATTCGGCCTAATATCCGAGGTATATACTAGAGTCTCAGCTAATATTCATTGGACATGATGAATTCTTTGTGGTGTGGCCACCGTGCAATCTTTTCTGAGGTTTCTAGTTTAGTATATTACTTATCGTGTAGGATCTCACTGTAGTCACATGTAACGATTCAAATTACAACTGGTCTTTGTATCTCTCCATTCCATGATCATTAGTCGAGGACAGACATTATTACATACTTAGTCCAATCAATTCACAGAGTCTTCTCTAAAGATTTCTACTGGCAATCAGTACAGAGAAGTAAGAATATGGTATAGAATGCTGAGTCGAAAGATGAAAAAAACCCTTCTGCTTTCTGAACTGGATCCAATGGATCTAAAGTACATGCTACATGTACATGACTGTCTTATTTATACTGCAATATATTTCGCGTCCCATATAATTATTTGCGGATTTTGCCTCAAACAGATTTGGGAATTCGTCGATGTAAAATTTTTCTGCAGATCTATGTATTAACATCACTTGTACATGAAATATCAGAAGTGTAAAATTGCTTCTTGGTTTAGTTTATTCGCGAATTCGCACATTAAATCACATCGCGAAATATTCAGCGTAACAGTATATAATCTTAGGAAGTAGGAATATATGATAGAACTGATGACACGACCCAAAACAGACTTCTTGTTTGAGAAATTTGGAACATTTTTGTTTGGTCGTCTCCATGTGTCATTGATTGTCAAAGATTTTGTCAAAAAATTTGAGTTGTTTGGTCTAATAATTGACACTCCTAACTTGATAGACAAAACACATCAATAGTCTATAGTTAGCCTAGCGTAAGACTACACCATCTTAACTCACGCTTGCATGTAGATAAATAACCTCTGGAAATGTATTACTTGAATAATACTATGACATACCTCATTCGGCAGACAGACACTTGCCTGTAAGATATGATAACGGACAGACACTGGCAGTGATCCGCTTCTCCCGGTGCTGGATGCTGTATGAAACACCTCTAGTCCTCTAGTCACTCAAGCACACACGACCTTAAATTAGATCTAACTGTGTACTAACGTAGTTCATCTACATATTCGACACAGACAAATACATATTCAAGTTAAAAGCATAAACATAAATTAATTACAATTTTTGTCAATAGAGCACAGTCGCCTGCCACTGGCGATATCAACTGTAGGTTATTGACGGGCGAGTGAAAGCACGGACATTGAATGACTAGTCGCAATAGATTTTGATTGTCTGAAGCTGCAGTGCAGGAAGTGCAACGGAAACCTTCCGGATTAGAAGGGACAATATTCCAAGTAACTGCGAAGCTTCTTGTCTAAACTCCATATTCTCAGATAAGTATCTTCATTGCTTTGACTCTCAACGCCACAGTCGTTTTCCGTAACGACGGATATTTCCACCGCCAACGCCTGGATCAGTACTCGACCTATTCTCGATCTGGCTATGTGCAACCACGGTAGTGTAGCGGGGCGATACGCTGTGTAAGCGATAAGCAGCGCTAGTCTGCCAGCGGTCTTCGATCTCGAGTTGATCACTTCGCACATCAAGAAAGGCCTGAATCAAATTAAACTTTGATTCACTGATATGAGGGAATCCGCTCCACCTATGATGAGTCACTGTCGGCGCAGACTGATTGTCGTTATGTGGATGTAATGCGCATGCAAATGTTTATGAAATTAAAATATTTAAAAATTAGAGAAGAATCTGAGAGCATATGTGGAATAGATAAAGAAAAAAAAACAGAATCAGAATAGAACAGAAAGAGTCAAATAACACAAAGAATAGATTTAGAATAGCTAGCAATTAAATAGAAGGGAACAGAAAGAAGAGAAGAGAAGAGAAGTAGAAAGAGATAAGAGAAGAGAAAGTATAATGATAGAGATGGAATAGAAAGATAGTTAGAAGAGAAAATAGAGAATGATATACACATAAATGAAAATGAAATACTTATACAATAATAAATACGAAAATAAACTCTACATTGTGTTCCATAAAAATGTCGCACTCAACATACATGAAATCAACCCATGAAATATTTCCGGTTTGAGTCCATGTTAACGTCCAATTTGATTTGTAGGTCCGTCCTAAACTTCAAATCACTCTTATTTTAAATGGGTGGAATACATTCCATTTAATGTAATGTATAGTAAATTTTGGGTTCCATTCCAAGTCAATGAAAAGAAAACAACTGATGGACCAATACTTGGCCATTAAAGACACTATATAACACTGTGGGAAGACACTTTAAAAAATTGTCCGAACTTGGCATGACATATCTGACAGTGTTGAAGGACATATATAAACACTTAAAACACAAAATTTGACAGTTAGGCGCTACTAGAACAATATATGCAGATACAATTGCACATTAAGTCGCTATCGGGCGATAGGAATTCTGGTCAACACAGCAGTCCTATGGGGGTAAGCTGGAAGGTCTCTCAATGATTTTCACCTTTTTTCAAGCACTAACTGATCGTTTTAAATTGCAATTTTTTCAGGCTTTTCATTTTAAACATTCAGAGACATCTGTAGCATGGGGAATCATGCAGCTCAGATTTTTAAACGAATACACTGTTTATATCAGTGCCTTAATCAGTCGGCGCAATATCACCAGGATTCTATTCAAGTGGGGGGGGGGGCACACTCTTGTTGTGTCTCGAGTCCTTCCCCCCCCATGAATAGAATTCTTCGTGATTGCGCCCATTGCCATTAATACATCGAGACTCACTCATCGTTTTTCTCCTAACCATTGAAAGTCACTTATATTTCTTTAT